>JAQFXM010000266.1:0-58309 GCA_034693345.1 Entomobrya multifasciata
TCACTGCAATCACATGTTCACCAAAACATAACAAACCACGAAAAAGGAAAGGGTTAAATCGACAGAAACGGGTTCTTTGATTATAGTATTTAGATATCCCGAATTTTGTTTGAGTTGAACAAAAAATTACTGTTTACGAATGTTGATTCTAAACTATATAGCAGTGAGCGACCTACTTTTTCTCTTTCCCTGCTTGTTAAAAGTTGAATAAAAGCTAATGTGACAATTTTTATGGACCTTTTCATAGAGTAACATGAGCAAATAAAAACGAGACGAAAGGCGTAGCGGATGTGTTTTTAACGTTTCTTAAATTATAAAAGCGATACTTCCTTATGCATTAGAAACCCTTTTTATCAAATATAAATGTACGCGTGTTTTATATGATAAACTTCTAGACATTAGCAAGCTAGACGAAATACATGATTTTGAGTTTCACTAGGAATTGGATAGGGTGTGATGAGTCTGGTGAATATTGGTAGGTGTGAGATGGGCGGTAAACTGCACAACGTGTGAAGCTTAGATTTGCTTGTTAAAAGTTGTATAGCAGATTTTCAAGGACCATTGAACTCTAAACAATCAAAAGTTAATACGATTAGTGTTTGTCAATGTTTTAGGATGCTAGTGACAAAGCAATGCTATCAGTGAAAAATTATATTTTCCATGTTTTGCTGCATGCAATAATTCATGTAAACCGTAAAGTTAAGCTGAAAATGAAAGCGGCGAAAGGTTGCTGATATCTAAAATCTAGTAAAACGATTTTAGTTCTATCTACGAGATAATGAGATTTGCTATCGAACATCTTTACTGACATAGTACCATACCCGCATCGTCATTGTTGGTCGAAGAAATCGCATTACCTTTATATTTTCGCTGAGTTGCTATTTTGGTTATACTCAGACACGATGATGCAAATTAAAATCAATATGTAGCTTAATACCTTCAAATAATCTTATTATATTTTGCCCCTCAACAATTTCATAATATTTTCATGTGAATGCCACTGCCATGATTGGTTCTGGGGTCTACAACAGACAGTGTACTAAGTGAATAGGAATCTCGTCATGAAGTGAATTCATGAGATTATGAAAGCCTGTGCGGGCTTTCAAAAACTGCTGCCACTACAAGCAAAAGGCACTTAATATTCTGGGACCACTCGTTTTCGTTTCATCATCGGAGGAATTTCCATTAAATATTTATGACCAGCCATTATAAAGTTAATAGACCAAGCGACAGCACAATAGCAATGATTGATGTTGCATAAACCTTTAAGACCAACTTTGCTACAAGATCTCTTACCGAGTCGCTGCAGCAGTAGTAGCACCAATATTATTGTTACAAATGACGGTGTTTCATAAAGGGAATTTGAAAGTAGCCATAAAAAGATGTTGATGTGATGTGTATGTAAATGGGAAATGCAAAAATGTTGTCGTATGAAGATGTCACTTTGATTCACACAACATTTATTGCTTGCATAACAGACGTGTGCAAAAATAGTCATAAAGTACTAGGATTCATGCACCATGGAACACGTTTATTCAGCTAAAATACTGTAGCCTTTCTAAATTGACGAGATCCAGCATAGCACTGTAATAGCCTTTTCCTTCTTTTTTTCTCCACAGTTTTTTGAAGCTGCCGAGGTACGAAACCGTTTGCGACCCACGTCAAATAGGTTCACCACATCATCCACAACCAGTACAACCGAAGAGCCAAATTACGAGCTGATAGATGGTCTGGTGGCTGAAGCGCAAATTTCCCCTACGGAATATGAAGATTTACTAGGTGAAGGGGAAGATCCTAACTCTTGGATCCCATCTCCTCCACCACATGTTTGCGTGGAGGATAATGCTGACTTTAAGTATAAATCCCTTTGTATCGCCTTCGACAAGGACATGCATGAATTACCCTTACACGCCTCGTCGTTATCGGGTTATACGGATGAAAATGGGAAGTGCCGTTACCCGCTTGTTCGTAAGTAAAACACAACTCATGTACGAGATACATTTGTGGCAAATTTATTGCATACATAGGAGCACAAAACCACTGTTGTTTTAGCAGAAAAAAACATTACATGCTTGCTATACAATTTATGTGATGATATGGTCGTTTAAGTCTAAATTGGACGTTTACTCTTTGCTGGATACATTCACTTCTTTCAAAAGAAAACTGAAAAGGATGTGGTGTATTGGTCTATGCAACTCCCCCTTCGTATATTGCCCCGTTATGCAAAATAACTCACGTGCAGAAAAAACACATGAAAAAGAAAGTCCTTGACCTTAACATTATGATTCAAACATTGGGAAAACGACATCATACTTTTTATTACACTAAATTCTTATTTGTTCTTACAGTTTTTTATGCATTACATTTTATACCTTTTACTTTTCTCAAATTAATACCCTTTTCCTTTCTCTTTAGTTTGAAAATTTGTTATATGCTCATACAGTCATAAAACGTTTGTTTATGGAAATAGTTCAAGGCTAAAAATATACCAAACAGTCATTGCCATTTAGTGAAGCCAGAGTCAGACTAGATTTGGCCGATTGGTAATAATAATGTCATTTACATACAGTGCACTTTATTTACTGAAAGAAAACGATCCAAATATTTTACAGAATTTTCTCGCATATTACAGCAAGCATGCTGGTTTAAAAGTACTTTAGTTGCATTAGTTCAACTTTAACTGCCGTGCAAAAGCGCAATGGTATATTGCAAGTTGTGACTTTTCTAAACAACTGCTTTGGTAATTTATAAGTCCAATCCAGCTAAGCAAATCAGTATCGTGTCGTGCATCACGCATGCAGCAGCAGTAGTCTTTCATCTCACAATCATCAACGCTCTGTCTACACTTATTTTCTAACTTTATCCCAAGAAAATCGTGAAAAAACGAGAGATTTTCGAGTGGTTCACTAATAAATGTGTACTTTCTCTTCTCTAATCAATAATTTACCAAAGAGGCCGTACTCACATCCATCAAAGTTAGGCTCGTTGGGTGTATTTTCTTTAAATATGTAGTAAATGTGTTAAACATTGCATGAAGAGAAAACATGAACTTTCTGAGTAGCTTTAAAAACAAAAGAACTCGAAAGTTTAGTTCAGTAGCAAGTACTACTTCATTTAACAGATGTCTTTCAGTAAAACCCAAAGCCAAAGAAAACATAATCATATAAATTGCCGCAAGTAAAACTGGGAAAGGTGTAAGGAATTGTTGACGGCACTCAAACAGAAAATAATAAAAGAAACGGAAGCATGTCTCGGTGTGATATTTCAAGAAAGCTTGACCTGACTGGCACGGACGTAGAGAGAAAATTGTATTTGTACTCGTTGTTGTTTTGAACATTTTCCTTTTTTGCTGCTGTGATTTACTTAAAGCTAAACTTTAATTTGAACTTCTTTTCTTGTGTTGGCAGAGAGCTTTAGTTTAGCAGCCTACATATTGTTTTAATAGTATTATATAATTTATTTTCCCTTTTTTCCTCCAGCAGTTCCAAACACATATAATGAAATATGCATTGCTTTGAATGCTTGGTATTTTCTTGGAGGCTTATTAATTTCGTTATTTCATGGCATGCAAAATCAAAAGTGAAATGGTGTTGTTAATGAAATAATCTCATCTATCCAGTTTAAATCAAAGAAACTTTCTCCAAATAATGTTCTCTATTCTAACTTGTACTGTGCAAGCATTTTTGTTGGATTATGTCTTGGTGTAAGATATATTTCCAGTTTAAGTTTAAAATAGCATATAATAAAAATAGTTAGCATCTTTAACAAAAAATGAGACGAAGATATATTATACACGACTCGACTGGGTACTTTGTTCAACTATCCTTTTCCTTGAGCCATGAAGCATAATAATAACTTTTGGTACTTTCTTAAGAAAAACTTGTTGTTGCTGTATAGCAAGTTGTGAACATTGCTAGAGAGCTAAAAAAAACAAGCAAATTGCATTAGGTTATGATGGGATGTGTTATGTATTTTATTTTATTTATTCTATTTTGTGTATTAATGCCAAAAAATGAACAGCAGCTGCTGCCTCTGCTCTGACTTGTTGGTTAAAATATGTATATATGGAGTTGTGCGTGCAACAAAGGCCCAAGCACCGAAAACTTGACACTTGTATTTATAGCCTTCTGTGCCGCCAGAGTTCTCAGTTCTCAACAGCAGCAGCAACAGATCTCTTATTTTTTCAAAAGAAACGAAGAATGGTATAAACTTGTGCAAAAGAACAACGAGTTAAATAGAAACAAGGCATGATAACTATAAAGTCTCGACGGTTTTTACTTGATCGTACATATATCTCACATACGGAACGAAATAAGAATACAAGTAGGCGCGGTGGGAAGTAATAGTAACGCTGAGAGAAAATGTCCTTCATCCTTTTAAATATACTGCCGAAAGAATAACATCTCTCACACACACTCCTTTTTCCATATTTCTCTTTCACGTATAAGCTTCTGGACTAGAACAACATACTTGTGATCTCATAACTTCCACTTTAACAGCGACACTAATGAGGTCACCACAAGTCAACAAGCTCGTTCTAGCATATAAGTTGAAAAGAGAGTGAGAGAACGAAAATTTTATTATATTACCTTCTTTTTTATTACGTATTAAGTAAAATGCCAAACATGCATGCATACATAAAATATCATCATTCCCTTCACATCACACATGTATGAATGTGTAATTCATTTTATCCTTTTCTTCTTGATGGAGAAATGACAAGATGAGCACATAACAAAGGGGACTTTTTGAAGGTCCATCTTCATTTGTTCGGGCTGACAGATGTATGAATCGAATGTATGTATGTTCATAAAATGAAAACTACATTTTGTGTAAAAACAACTTTTTTCCTGCAAATGCAAGAACATCATCGTCAACTACCATATTTTTCTCGCTAACAATAAGAAATGATTAACATTTATGTCTACAAGGATGATATAAACCAGCTGGAGTGGAAAATAAAATTACTGCAGTTACTATCTGCACAGCGAACTTTATGTATAATTTGTAATCTTAGGAGAATTCGTCCGTTGTGCCCGGTTAACGATAATAATGAATGTAGCGTTATGCTAATTCCAAAGTTTTCTCATATTTTATAAGAGCCATGGGCAATTTTTAATGGGCGTATTCCAAACTACATGGTGTACCAACGGACACCGGTCATATTAGTCATGAGCCATATTATCATGACCAGCTCTTCTACAATTCAAGGGTAATTAGCTGACTGAAATTTAAAAGCAATGGCATCATCGCATGCATGATACGGCACAAAAAAATTAGTGCTTGTTCAGAGAGTAATAAGTGTACCCATACATGAACCTAGTTTCTTAGTTGACTCTAATTACACATGATTTAGGTTTTACAATGTGACGGAGTTGTTGTAATAATATAACGAGCAAAGTTGAAAACATCCACATGCTTATCTAGATAATATTCGTGTTTTTAGCAATTGTTTGCAGAAGTAAAGAGTAACCTTGAAATTGGGTCTACTGAAGTTCAATATGAGCTTTTTCTCTGCGACTCAAGTATGTTTGCTCTCGAAAGAAACAAGCAAATCAACTACCTAGCTTCAGAAATTATGTTGTAGGTAACACACTACTCACTACTGTACCCGGCTACCCTTTCCATATGAAGTCATGCACATTGAACTATTTTTCAATATTTTTTTCCAACGACACACGAAAAGCGAAAGCATTAATTCTTTTGTGGTTTGGAAAAGAACTAAATGAAAACGGGGTAAGCTTCAAGTTTAAAAATTAAATGAAAATACATTTTTTCTCAAATTCAATTCCCTGATTGGAAAAACTGCTCTTCATGCATACAAGAGTGAGTACAAAGAAAAGCTGTTAACATGATTAATTGTGCGTATAACAAATGGAGTTTTTCACAGGATTAGTTACAAGAACAACAGGGATAATGGATTCACATGTAAAGTATTATGTTACGTTTTGTAGCACGAGTACATATGGCCATCATCATCGTGGTATGGTGTAGTGTCATATCATCGCTAGAAAAGTATGTGGCTGGCATTATTTACGCTTTGGAGAATAAAAGCCCACAAGTCATAATGCGAATACAACAACTCAAACCAAAAAGTAAGTAAAAGTAAAAGGGTTAGGAAAAGTTTCCAGCAAAACAATAAGTCATCCTAAAAAGTCAAACTTATGGTTTACTTACATGAATGCTCATGTTGCTCATGGTCATCATCAGTGCATGAAATGGTACCGATCGTCTGCCAGCACAATCGTTATTTTGTAGCATGTGGTGTGATATGATGATGATGATGCTTGTCTGCTGTTACTACTGCTCTGGTCTACTTGTCGTAATTAGAAAAGCCTTTGGGCAAATTAGCTTAACTGACAAACGGCGGAAGTCGCAGTTTTTGTGGGGTTACATGTAAATGACCATATGGTTAAGAGTGAAATTGTCTTTTGGACGAACACGTACTTCAATCCAGAAAGCTATTTTCTACTTTACTCAAAGAAATAATGAGCATGGAAAATATGCTATAAAGAACATATAAACCATAATCTTTTATCATATATCACTCAGCTAACTATTATGTTGAAATATACCCAAGCGTATCAAAAATCAAACAGAATCAGAAAAAAAGAAGATTTTTTGGAATCCCCATTTCATTGTCATTAATACAAACAAGGGAATAAAATGGAATTAGTGAAGTTTTATATTCCCATTCTTCTGGCCTCTCCTTCGATAGCTGTCGCATGATCACTTGAGCTTGAAACAAACGGAATCAGAGAATAAACAAGTCAAGAAAAAATGTGTACATTCATGATTTTCTTCCACTTATGTTCGTGCTAGAAAATCAATTCTTAAAATATATTTATAAGTTTTAAAAAATTTCGGAAGAGTAGTATAGTGATGGCCGCTAAAATAGAATACTTTCAAACAGTGCAAAAGGGTACAGCAGATTTGTGTATAATGTAGTTTGGTGAGTTTAATTGAGCGTTAACTTTGGAAATGACTGTCTCGCTTCAACTGCCATTTCAATAGAAAATCAAGTGGACTCCTAATCGATTTTTTGGAGAATTGTGAATGAGTGCATGTCTATTTTTATATCACATAATTGAAAATGTTTATACTTGAAAGGGAAAGCAAACAAGCTTTGGGATTAATTATGACCAGAAAAGATTTTATTCTAGATATTGTCGATTGCCATTTGAGATCATGCTGCAAAAGCTTAACTTTTATTATTCATCACTTCATTTTGAAAGAGAAAACTGGTATTAATCATTAAACAGTATTAATCATTTTATTTCCTCGAAATTATCTAGAAGGTGAAGAAGTGTGTAACGGGGAAAATAGAATCGTAGAGGATATGAAAGGCTTAACCAATTTATTGAGGTCACATCACAGGAAAAAACCGTTGCTTGTAGAAAAATTAGTTTAGCGTGACGGAACGGATGATATAACCAAAACGAGAACGTGCATACCTAAACCAAAAAAACAGTAGACTAGACACTATGGACCAGACCACATTTACCACGACTATCGCTACTGGTTTTTGCCACTGGTGATGTGGTAGATTTCCAGGATCTTGAAGTATGTAATGTGCTCACAGATTTCTTCTAATGAAGTGTAGCCTACCCATTTCCAGCTAAGTGAATGTTTTCTTACTTCCGAAAAAATAAGACCAGAGAGGAAAGTCTTTCCCAAGCCTAGTTTCACTGCAGGCTACAAGAAAGAAAACTGAGCATTAACGTTAATAATATTAACTTTTGTATACACTATGCTTATTCTATAAATTGATATAATCAACAACATAGAGTGAGTGTGCCCTACGGATGTAGAGTTCTTTTCTTTTGTTTGTAAAGATCATTTTCACTGCTTTCTAGTGATGCGTCACGGATCATGATCATAGCTTGATAGAAAGAGGCTCTTTCAGAAAATTGGAACGGAACATAGTAGTCCATGAATTTGACACGACTAGAATCGACAACGATTGTTTTTTGATGATTTGATATCAGGTTGCCCTTTTTCCCTGTGGAAGTAACCTATTTTTATTGTCCTCCGAATGCGAAACGAAGTGGTTCAGACTGTTTCAACTTGTCTTTTCTCTTCCCGTTTTCCCAAGTCTCGATGTAATCAAATAGAGTAAAATATTGAAGAGATGAGATGACCCGACATTTTCTCTTTCGTTTTTCAAATGAATGTCCTTTTTCGCTAAAGTTCATGTGCAAGTCGCTGCGATCCATTCACCAAAGCAAACAAACACAAAAATGTTGTCTTGTGTTTGTGTGCAGTAGACCCATCATAAATGATCCAGATCAATGGCCAAATAAATCAGAGCCCACCTACACTCACGAGCCAGCCGAGGCAACCCATTTAGCCATTTTATACGCATGTATTGCTACGATTGCCATTATCATCATTGTCGGGTGCAGTACATTATTGCTTTAAATCACATATAAAGCTAATAGCAATTTAGGTAACAAAGGGAAGATGCCTCTTTTGTGAAACGTGGTTTTTGCCCATTTTGACAAATAATGTTTCAATAATGTGAAAAGGACCTTCTGTATTATTGAGCACATACAGTATGTTCAAAGCACTAACTTCATATTCCTGTTGTTTTTTGTATTTGAAGGTTACTCTGAGGAAAAGCAAAAGTTTCATCATTTATTGTCGTGCCCGCCATTGTCTGCTCACTGTCACGTTTCATGTGATCTACGATGGGACTCCCACGAGCCAGACCAATGGACTTGCCAAAGCGACTATATTCAATGGATCATCTCGTTTGGAGCTTTTGTCATCATTCATTCTTTGGGAACGGTAAGTTCAATAGCCCAAGGAGATACAACTTTATTTATTTACATATCATGACATTGAAAGAAATATTTCTCTTGAAATTATCTGCTTCTCTGTCCTCGGCACGAGACTTTTGCTGTGATGTAATAGACTTGAATTTTTACAAGTATATACATATATGCGCATTTATGATTTTACGAATTGTCAGTCTAATTTACGAAATATATTTATTGCAGCGTTGTAAAAAAACAATTTCAAGCATGCTCTGTAAATGAACCAGTTTCTATAATTTCATTTTTCCATTTGCTTTCCTTGTTCATTTTTGTGAATGTTGTAAATTTTTCGCAGATGCTTCTTATCTCAGCAGCTGGACTGTTGAATTCAGCGATTCTATCGATGTCACATGAACATAGTGGATTTTTCGGCTGTCAGTATACATATGCTTCCTTAGGATTCGGTCTATTCTCCCCTGCGGTGACGTTCCTTTTCGAATACATTGACTCATCAGTAGATATTCCTTGGTAAGTATGATTTTTTCCACAAAACTGTCTTAATAAAAATGTATGTACATTTTACATTAAAGACATTGTATGACTGTACATTGTTCTTTTGATTTTTCTCAAAAAAAAAGTCAAAAATAGATATCCTTATTTATTGTTAGTTCTATTAATACTCAAATTCAAACTGATTTCCGTAATTGATACAGGATATAACATATTTCTTTAATAGGCAAAAGTAAAAATACAATTAACACATACATACACCCTCGCATATAAATGTTGAATTATTTTGAAAAGGTAAATGTAGGGATGTACCAAAATGTATGGATCAGAAACATAAGGGAAGGCATAGTTTTCTAAAAGCTTGAAAGGGAAATCGTACTTGTACTTAATGCTTAACTTAATATTATTACTACGAACGCGTAATTGCGGTTTGGGTTTAATGGTTTGTTTAAATTACTTTCCCGAAAAAGGTGAAAGGGTAGTTGAGTTATAAATTGACTAGTAATTAACTGTCTTCTGATGATACAAGATAATATAGATAACAACGAGACCGGCAAATTAACAAGAGAACATGTGCATTATGTTCCACGAGAAGATTCACTGGAAGCTTAGAAGTGGGGGAAATTGAGAAACATATGAATCATTTTAAATCGTTTGTTGTAATTTAGACGCATACATCCAGTCGAGTAATTGTGCACTGAGTCTGATTTTTTTCTTTATATTTGTCGAAATAAAGTAGACAGAAAAAACAAATCACTGCACATAAATTTTCCGAAGGGGTATTAACGTAGCGTTCGTGCCTCTTTTTCGGCAATGTACAGACAAAACACTATTGTTGAAGTAATTTTGCTTGATGATTTGATGATGTAACCTTAGACTGTGCAAAGTATAAGTCGAATGCAATTCAAAGTAAAATGACCGAATTCGATGAGAACATCGCTATCTTTAAAATAATATATGTATGTATTTCCTTTTGAGGTGAGAGATATGTATATTAACATGCATCTTTCTTTTACATATAAATGTATTGTGCATCTTATTTTCACCATCGACCATGTTTTTAAGATACCTGCACCCCTTGCTATGAAATCACGAAGATGTAAAAAGTAATATTATTTTTCCCATTTCATTACTGTCCATCGAATAATGAAGTATTGTGCCTGATTTTAAAATCAGTACACATAAAAGCAGTTCATTCAAAGCTTTGTGCATCATATTGCAAGCCAAAACTCCGACTCCTGACAGTGCAGTTGTAGAACAGATCATTCACAACAATCAGGCGTCTGTCCTTATAGGGCTAATTCAAATTTCATATCATACATTCATCTTCAACGTGTTACTTACTGGCGTCGACGAGCGTTTATCATTATCGTCATCCGCCAGTTTACTACATAATAGCTAAATAGAATTTCTCAGATTATTTTGTTGTTAGTCTAGATTTTCTCTTAATTCACTATATTCATAAACTTTGTATATCTGTGTCATTCCAGCTTCCAGTCCTGTCAGAGTCAGAGTTCATTTGTAAATGTGAAATATACACAAAATTACATGGTAGACACTAAGACACTAGCAGTAATGGTACTCCAACAATGATCATATAATACGTGCCTTCGTTGATATAAAAAGTTACAGATTATGAAACAAAAAATATATGGTTGATGGAAGAGTAAATAACTTTGCTACAAGCTGCTTGATAAAATGCATGTAGTTTTATCAAAAATTTCATGTCAAAAGATAAAACTGTTTTTTTTTTTTACTTTTTGAACCAAGTTGAATAAATGTGTTCATCAATATCATCATCACAGATTTTTTCTCGCATCAACATAATGATTACATTTCCAACAACGCTTTGCCTTACTGTATACTGTGGGCTATGACTCTCATCTTCTCTCTTGTTGGTTAACGTAAATTGTTATGCCACTTGTAATCCTACGAGACGGAACGAAAGCTGGTAATTGCCTTTTGGATATTATAAGCAACAAGCGGTGGAAAGTACTTTTTTACCAGTAATGATCATTCGCATACACACCTGTGCAACTAATGCATGTACATAATATATTTCTCTTCTCATTCTAGGCGTTATTAACTTGAACAGGATAGCATTAATAATTTTAAAAATAGAAAATGTCCTGAAGTGGCAAAGATGAACTTATATTTGTGTCCTGTCTGATCAAATATATTTCCTTTTTGGTGAGCTATTATTAACGCACTCAGCATGACCTAACAGGGAAAATATTACTGTGTTTGGGTGTGAGGTGATGATAATGTACAGGTGTAAATAGTAAATATTATAGTTTGTATAAATGAATATTAATGGGTAGAAAGCTAGTGAAGGAAGTATGTGTATAGTTGGGATTTGAAGCTACAAATATTGCATCTAAATTTTCTTTTACAAGCTATAAAATCACGATTTTTACACTTTGGAAACTTTTTTGTGTACGGTTTTTGTAGCTCAAAGAAATTTAATGAGTTTTAAATCGAAGTCTTATTGTATGTCTGCACTGTACTATATACCGCTTTTTAAAATAAACTTATTCCGAGTGCAGTCCAACTTGAATGACCAAAATTGCTTTCTTTGTGTTAACTAACTTGTTCTACTAGAGTGGACATGCTAACGATTCGGCAATGTCTAATTAATGCAAAGTATAACTTTTAAAATATGAATGCTCATGAGTGCAAAAATAGCCATTATCTTTTAGTTCATAATTAGTTAGTACTGTTTCGGAACAGCAACAAGTGATGGTGCTTTTTAAAATGTACTTTCAAGTTGTAGCGATTGTGACTATTGTTAAAACATCGTTAGTTGTACAATTACGGAAATGCAGCGGTTAGAACCTTTTATGAACATAGGATGTGGTATACATACAACATAGATGGAATGATGACGAGTGACGATAAACAGACAAAATTCATGTTGCATTTTTTAACTGTATAGTGCAGGAATTTATATTTAATATGTATTGGGTATGTAAAATGAAATAAGTCATGGGTGAGTGAAAACATCGTACATCGTTGTTGTTGTAGGCGGATGTCGGTGATTATCCCGCGGCAATTTGGTGGCATCATTAGCGTCCTTTTATGTACACTAATTTTTCATAGAGAAAATGTGAAATAATATGGCATGATAGATGAACAATGAAATTTAAAAAATAATAGTAGGTTGTACTGCGAATAAGTTAACAAAAGTGAATTAGATTGATTATAAGCATTCTTCATTCACTATTTCAACGTGAAAGTTTCATACATGTTACTTTTGGAGTAAAAATGTCGGATTCCGTCAGATCTGTCATGAAATTAAGTTTATATTGTGTAAAAAATATTTCTACGAATAATGGGACAAATGTAATTAATTTTGAAATCATAAAGTATATGCCTGTCCATGTTTTTTGTCATCTTTACTAACTAGCTGCTGTATCATTTTACCCCGTTTTTCAGGAACCTTCATTACGTCCTTGCGTATTCCATATGGCTGCTCGTGTCAGCCTTGTGTGCGGCTTGCCTACCTTATCATGCCGAATGGGTACCAAAACCTGGAACGGTCCGTCCAATGATATGTCGCTGGACTATGAGAGGTCATACCTCTCTCTTTTTCACCATACTAGTAGCGTTAGGTGCTCTACAGTGCTTGTTGGATGTCCTAGCTTTTCATCAAATTGCGTCCGTTGGAGCGTCTCTGTTCCTAATTGCCCTTGGTGCTTCCGCTACTGTGGGACCAGTTTTAGTCTTCGTCTGTCGAGTTGAGAAAGTCATTGACTACTGTGGTCATCAACATATTTTCTCCATCGCTCTCGTAGTTTTCTCTCTGCAGTTTACAGGTAAGATTCGGATGTTCTTTATTGCACTTTACGGTGAATGCTCTTGTAATAAACTATTAATGATTAAATCTCACATTATTATTCAAGTGGTATCCACTACGAAATCTTATGAAGTTCTCTTATGATGTCATTTATAAATGTTTCATCAATGAAAATATGTTTACTATGCTTGATGATTCAAACTACATGATGTCATTATTTACAGCTCTCAATGAAGAATTGTTGTAAAAGTTACATACATAGTTTAGTTAGGCTATTTTGCATCTTTTTGTTGTACTCTAAAAAATTGTGTAATTGCATATGCGATTATAATCCTTTAAAAATATATGAACACGTACAACGAATTGCTAATTTTATTGGTGGAAAACATACATTACCACTTTTACCACAGCTTATATTAATACGTGTGTAGGATATTTTAACTTTCAAGATCATCTTGTATCGCAATACTTGAGCCAAAGAATTAACTGAGTTAAAATATATAATTTTATGGACCTGTTTATGTGGACTGGGCTTTTAATGAAGATGTACTTTGCAATAGAATTCTCACGGTTAATAATTACTCCACATTTTATACATTCTTGATGTCTTACGCAGTCAATGGAAAATCAACTTTTCTTCTTATAATGATCTCATATATTTATGGCCAACTCCAATAACATGTAATTAAAGCAATTGTACCACCGCGGCAATAAAACATGCCACCCTTAAGATAAGTATGATTTCAGGCAATATTCAAAATTCGCTTAGGATTTAATGAGCTGGTATGCTGTTTAAAGATTCCATTGTTTAGCATAAAGAAATTTAGCAGCAAATACTTTGTCTAAAGTCGCTCGTTTTTATATCCCTCGAGAATGCAGCTTTTTAATTGCCCATTTTGGTCCAACAGGCATGCATAAGGCATCCATAATTGCATCCATTCTTTTTTAATTGATGCGAACATATATACAGATTTAGAAATTACCTGAAAAGAGATGAATTACCCCACCGGGTAGATAGATGCAAATCATCTTCCCATCTTACGCATGGGGTATCTAACATGTTATTTTTTAAAAGTAATTCTGTTTCCTTTCCATACATGTGCCCATACTGCCCATTCTAATCAAAAGATAAAAAGTAAAATTAGCAATTTTTTGTTCCTTCCATGCTCCATGAACTGTCGTTTACATGCCATGAAAAATGTTTGCGGCAGCCATTTTCATATAAAATGAAGATAGCTATACATATTGCATTGATATCATCGTAAACCTCGATTTCGTGTTCAACAGACTTGTTTTTCATACATAAAAAGGAAAGTCTGCCAAGTAGTGATGAGAAAGACTTGTTTTTGTTACGTACAACTCTTTTTATTCAGACAAGCTTCTTCTCTCTGGACCTACACGAAAGACGAAAGGAAGCATGTCAGTTACATGTAACGTGAAGAGAGCACAGGGCAGGGGCATAACCACGACAAGCCGTATTATCATCATAATAAGCTAATAACTCTAAATTGGCACTTGTCTATAGAGAATATTTGAAAAAATTGCTTTAATTACTAGAATTATCACCTTTGAATTCTGGATGTTTGTATGACGTAGAGAGCGTGACGAGACATGAGCAGTTCAATTATAGAAACATGATGCAATTAGTGTCAGGATATTATGATTGTCGGGCTTATCAGTACTGAAGATCAGGGTTCATACAAGTTCATCTATTTCCTTGATGAAAGAATATGAATCGAAGTACTCTTCCATTCTTAACTACATGCCGTTTACTTACTTAAGTTACTGGAAAGCAGAATAACTTGAAATTAATATTCGAACGGGGCAAGATGAACCATCTGCTTATATTTCATACATGTAATCTAATTCAGCATTTAAAAATATTATGTAATCAGCGAAAGTAAACCAAATGAACACATCTCAAGAAATATATCCTTGATAGGTCTTAAGGTGACAGCAACCCAATATATAGCGCATTATACTTCAAATGACACATTAAATTAACAAGTGAAATTACAAATTTGCAAGAATAAGCAATTTATGTACTTGTGCGCAAAAAAGCGTTAACAATGTCTTGTATATCGGTAACTTTTTGTAAGAATCAAAAAGAAAAGTTGTACATGTACCAGATTTTTTGGTACGTGTTGTAAAAGATTTTTATGATACGAACACGCTTGAATTACTACTACCGACTCAATTGAGTCATGTGTTATCCATCTTTATCATCTATTCAATTAGCGGATACGTCATGTGGCTGTAAGAATTCGTGACAAGAAATGTGTCACGGATTTCCAATAATGTACTCTAAAAAGAATAATAATGTGTTTACTTACACACTGATGTAATGTCTGATTTTCTCGCTACTTGCTTCTTTATCAATATTCCTTTAGGATTTTTTGCTCTTTTTTGATATAAAAATTATTTTCTTCTGGTTATGTAGTAAACTTGAATTTCTATTTTTGTTGAAACTATTTAGCTATTTCAACATTAAGTTAGTTTTAAAATTCTACTTGGTGAAGTGAAATCAAAAGCAATCAAGCATATTATGCATTGTGAAAGCATTTATATATGAATTTTATGTTGGAATAAGAAAATATTTCAAACTGGAATATAACATGATATTATTATCGTACAAGATATCAAACAGCATACTTCATACTTTTAAGATTTTACATGCATAATTCGTAAATAATTTTTCTTTTCCAGGTTATGCCTATCTTACGGGATCTGAAGCAGAATGGAGCATACTTTTGCGAGCAATGGATACATTTTCAGTTCTCATGGTTTGGATATCAGCATCGTACACAACGTACGCTTCAGCTCCGCGTAGTTTGGCTGCAACCTGCCAAGCTGTTGTTGTAACCCTTTACTGCGCCCTCGGTAAGCTTTTCTCTCCTTCAATAATCCTTTTTCTATTATTCGATAATGGCCCTTAATGACATAATAATAGAGGATGAAGAAACCAATGAAGTTTTGGATTATATCGCGGCATGGCAAACTGATGTGGTCTCATCATTACAGTAATCACATTAGCGAACCGCATTATCCTACATTTACATAATAAGCTTTAAAAGATTAAGACGAGTCAAGGCTTAAATGGCAAGGCAAGGCCTTCTATTAATTTATGAAATGAAAGGAGGGGAATGGGAATATACATTCTTAATATATGTATGCACCACAGCGAGCTTGAATAAAAATATAATTGAAAGTAGTGAAGTTTTATGATCATGCCGAATTACATATGTATACTAGAAAGAAAGAATGTTCTCAGAACTTTTCACTGGAGCCTTAAATTTGAAGAGTTGATTTATGGGCCAGTTGTCTTTCTTATATATTTAAATCTCTTTAATATGACGATTAGTAAGGCTTTTTTGGCAGGCTAAATTTATGAACATGTGCTTATCATTAATTTTTCTTAATGAATTATCTTACAGGGAGAGGCCTTGGTGGTGTGATTGGATTCGTTGGGTTGACGTTTCTGTCCAAAGATCTCTTGCTAAAAATTCTTTCCCTTGTTGCCGTGTTCATTTGTGTGCTGTACTTGATGATTCACTATTGGTGTTTAAAGTCAACTCCATACTCAAGACAGTATGATTTTGACAAGCCAGCCACTTACGGTAAGTAGCTCAACTCGGTATTCTTGTCAACTATGTATATATAAAGTCAGATTGATGTGCAGGCTAATTAAAAATTATTGCTTCACTTTTTTTGCAGGATCGAAAGGGAAGTATACCCCATTAAAACTAATGAATGGTCGAAAGAAAAGCAAAAATGTTGCACAGAGCGAAGATTTTGATGCCAAAGATCTACGTGATCCCATTGATGATCTGTGAACAACTTTTATTAGCAAAGCAAGTATAATAGTTACCAATTACCGAAAAGTCTCTTTCTTAAAATGGATTTCAAGAAAGATGAAACTATGCAATTCTCTGATTTACATATGAAACTTTTGAAAAGAAACGCATGTCTTTGATGATAATAGAACTGATAAAACTGATATCAATTAAACTACATATTACTGTAGTAAGAGAACAAAGTATGCTATGTCACTAGTATGTTATTTGTATTGGTGTAGTGTGACAGGAAATTTGAAGCCAATGATAACTAAACTTTTCCAACAACAAAAAACAGCGAGTTTTTTCGAAGAAAGACGTTTTCAATTTTACGCTTGATACTTGTTCAGCTAAATATACAATTATCTATGTACATGTCTTCTGGTTGGGGCGTTTAGGTTTTAGATTTAACACACAAACCAAAATGTAATGTTAAATTGTTAGAACAAAAAAAGAAGGTTCCTGTGAGACGCTATATACTGCCGCTATTTGTATGTAAGGACATTTTACTCCAAACCAGAATCCAGAGCTTTATATACATATTATCAAAAAAAAAACTTAGGAATGTTATGTATTTATATTAACCTGTTATATATGTATATATACAAATAATTTATACTTGTTAAAACATTTTATGTGCGAAGCTAAAATTATATGTGTACCAATGCTATTCATGATGCTAAGCATTTAAAATCTTTGTTAACAAACGTTAAGTTATATACTTTTGCTAAATTCAGAGATTTTTGCATACTGATATATACATTGAATTTGATGTATTGAATGATATAAATAAAGAAAAATAATTTATTGTTAATAATTCAAAAATTCCAGTACATTTTCGAAAATTACCGTTACTAGAATGCTCTTTACAAATTCAATCAATCAGTAAAATGTTTCATTACACCAATATTATTAGCGCACAACCCCGGATGAAAAATTATTTACACCAACATCATCATCAACTTTATATAGTCTTTTCTCAGCATCAGCATCACAAAATACATTTTGACTCACACCATTCTAGGAAAAGTAAATTAATTTTATTCAGACAACTTCACTGGTATACATGTAGGTAAGTTTAGATCATAATACTCTATACCTATAAAAATTAATTAGTGTAGTCGACACGTTCCAGCCAATGAGAAGAGTAACAACATACAAAATGGCGAGAAGTGTAAGTGGATACAAAAATATCCTCGTTGACCGCAACTGAGGCAGACTTGAGTACCCAAGGAAGGTTATGTAGATGTAGTAGCCCAACGCAGCAAGCCACAAAGTATTGCCCAAAACCATTGATATCGTCCACTCGTGACCGATGACGGCTGTATAGATAAAAATCATTTTAACTTTAACATGCTCCAGATGAACATTAATTATAATAAAAAATTACAGAATGCTCACCATGATACAATAGGATCATGACACCGTGAAGAAGTACTAACAGAGGGAACAAGGCATTCAGATGGACGTCAAAGCAGTACCCCCATTCTACGCGATTGTCTTGTGACACACCTGGCTTCAGAAGGTGTCTATTGCATAGATACCTGTCGTAAAGTAGTAGTAAAACATCAATTTCCGAACAGATTTGAATATCAAATTTCCACACTATATTTGTCAGTCTTACTTACCAGACCAGTGTGGCAATTACGACTCCAACGAATACACAATCAACGAAGACAATGTACAGAAACAGCATAATAAATTCTAAAAATGACATACGAAGAACTAGTCCAAATCCTGCCGACGATACTGCAGGACCAGAACAAATATTAAATTGAGAATGAGCCTATAGCATGTTCTGTGGTCTGTGATACTTCAATATGTGACACTGGCTTACCCAGAAGAAACACTCCTAAGAGAACCAAAAATGCAGGATCATCTCTTGCGAACTGAGCTTTCGTTTCTGATTAAAAACATTTCCTAATAAATTAGACGCTATATTTCCTTAATATCATTTTTTCATGGATGATTTTTTGTGCATGGCTTACGTTTTCGATACTGAAAATTTCTGTACACTTTCTGAGGAGATACAAACAAATATATCATTTGCCAAACTGCAAATTCGAAATCCATTTGATGGCATTTTAATATTCGTCTCAAGTATCTGTATCTTTTTGCTGCCGCACTCAAGCATCCCCTGTTTCAACAATAAAAAAGCACCAAAATTGTCGTTATTTTATCAAAAATATAATTTACAAAAATTCCACTTCTAAGCATAGGTATCAAAATCATATTTTGCTTCCAAAACTCACCTGTGAGTCGCTGGAGGAGGTAAATTTGTGCTACTACCAGCATAACTGAAACCCAACGGTGATTGAGTACGACTAGAGCTTATTGATCCTGGACTGTGCATCTTTGAATAATATTGAAACTATCTAACAATCAAAACGTAGATTTTCTTGAATTAATCAGACATATCCCTGTAGAAAAACAACGAGTCAGCGCTAATTTAATTATAGCAAATCCAAAATTAGTTAGTACATACTGACAATGTGACAATGAACATATTTCCAACATAATGAAATATATTATTCTTTCATCATCTCCATTTGCATGATTTTAAATATAAAGTCATAAATATATACCTTCTCACCTTTTTCTTTCTAACCTCTCATAAAAATTAATCCATGTGCTCTGCTCATTACACAAATAACTTCAAATATTAGTTTCCTTTGCTCACAACCTGACAATTAGCCAGCCACCCACATTTTAACACTCACACAAAAGTTAACTACTCTCGTCTGCTTTCAGCCACCTTCAAGAAAACGTCACTGACAAGACAATTTAACTATTCAATACTCACATTTAAACTTTAAACACCAATTTAACCGATCAAACAAACTTGATAATTTATCAAACGTCAATTGCGTATTCCATAAAATGATAATGCCTGCGTGAATCATCGATCATCACCTCAACCACCCGATCTTTTGAACATCGTCATCAAGTCATCATCTTCTTGAGCCAAAATACAGCTCAGTAAACAAAACAGCACCCTTTAACTTTTCGCTTCACGTCAGCTGAGTCTAAAGTTACCCCTTTTCCTCCCGTTCCGTCAGTCAAGTGCTGCAAAAACATACGGTTCTTTTTGCTCATCTCTGCATCGCATTGCTTGCATATTACGTTGACTGGCTGGCAATGAAATGAATGACACATCGTCATCATCATCATCAACATCTTCTCATCCTTTTTTTCCTATCTCGTATTTGTATTGTGGGCAAGTATGTGCCATGTATCTGCTACAGGTCATTCATTTGCATCAAAAAATGTACACACTCTTCAAGGAACACAACATCAACAAATAACAGCGGATTAACAACAAGTGCATTTAACTTTACACATCACGACGATAAATGTTTACTTTTTAATGCACTTTTTTGTGTGCATGAAATTTTACGGCTTTTTCTGCTCCGCTATTTAATTTATTTAAAAATTAGGTGTCTAGTGCCAGTTATAATTACTAAATTAACTTAATTAGAAGGTTTATCGTGCAATAATATAGAGTTATCAGCTGTGATGATTATTTAAAGCCAGTAAAAATATGCATTTATGTCTAACGGCAGCTGTCAATAATGTTGTGAGATCGTAGTTTAGAGTTTGACATAACGAGCCATAAATAAATTAATGGAACAACGAAAGACAACAATTAATTAGTGGATGGAAAGACAGTAATGTAAATGAAATAATGTGGAGTTTGATCCGTGTTTTAAAAGGTACAGGAAGGGAATCATTAACATTGATTAAATAGCGAGGAAATACCGTTACTCTTTCAACTTTCAACGAAGCGCACATAATAAGAGCTTTGAGCGGATTATCATTACAAATGAGATGCATATGTGCATTTATAATTCAATTAATGTGGTGAGTGATGAGTCATTTCCAATAAAAAAATACTTTGCATTGTTATGTGGGTGAAATTGAATTGAATTCTAATGCATAAACATAAACTTTATTTGATGGATTTCAGAATGATAGTTTTTCGCGAATCGTCTTCCTATCCAACAACGTACAAGTAATTTCTATTCAACCATGTGAAGATTTGACATCTCCGGTTAAATGGAATCATGAAAGTCTCGGGAGCTCAACATAAACTTTAAGATGTTAATTTTTGCAGAGGGGTAGACGGTGAAAAAAAAATGTAGCGCAAAATGTGACCACGAAGAAAGTTGTTAGTGTAAGATTTCTAGGATAATGTTGGTATTTTTATTGGAATTATTATGTACGAGATTCCACTTTAAACGGAACTAGCTGTTACAACAAAATATTTTGACGAAGATTTCTACTCGGTACTTAAACTGTAAAGAGGTGGTCAGTTTTATCGCAACAATGTAGATTGATTATGATCAGTTGGAAAGCTTTTAGATATTCCATTTTCCGAAATATAGTGAGCAAGCATAACTCGTTGTGTATAGTACATATTGTTATCATTAGTTCTTAGGTGAAAGTTAAAAGTTTAGCCAGCGTTAGTTAGTTTATTGCCAATCAAGATGTTCAGCCGACAGAAGACACAAACAGACGTGAAGAAATCCACAGTTAAACTGTTGGATTCTAAAAGGGATCTTGCGAGTAGGCTGAAGCATTTAAAACAAATTATTGGTAAGACAGAAAAATTATAAATCATCAGAACTACATAAGCGAGTGGTCAAGTTGTAATTTTCCAATGTTCAATTAATATGAATTTTATTTTGTAAATCATTGTTTTAGATTCCGTTGATGGAGCCGAGGCAAAAGCATTATTTGCAACACACTATTCCCACATATACCACTTGGTATATGAAGGAATCGTGTCTGCAGAAGGATCCTTGAAGCTTCGCGGAGGTACAGTTTTTACACATTTTTTACCATTTTGAATTGCAGTAATGAAATATTTACATTTTTTGCTGGCGATGAGTCAGATTAGCCCTACAGTGACTTAAAATAAAAATACACATAAAAATGACATAGAAATTACACTTCCTCTAAGGGGGTTTTATAATTCAACTGAGCAAATTTAAGCTGACATGATACTACCGAGCCAGATGAATGTTGTATTAAGCATTTTAAATGTATCAGAGTTAATGATCAACTACTCAAGAGGCCCGTACCAAAGTGGTCATTTTATGATTTTCACATATGTATGCAAACATTTTAGTTTAGAAACGTTGTCTTTTGGGGAAGCGTATATTGACGAAGGAAAGTTTTTTGGACTATTTTTGACAAATAAATAGGGTACACGATATGCCACTATGCATTACATAAGAGATTGGTCTCGGGGCATTCTTTTAACGCTTTTTGTAACTTACTTGGAATTTGATTTGATTATGGTGGTGGTGTTTGGAATTTTAATTTGGTATTTAAGTGAATTATTAATACGTGCAGAATGGTTTAGCCTTGCGGCAGCAGCAATGAAGCATAGCACGATTCGACGCAAGCACTTCTATATTTTCAACACTACTACTTTTTACTCAGGACTCACAATGACGTTTCAATCGGTTGGCTATTTTAATTGCTAATTTCCAGGTTTTCTTACTCCTACCTTGTCTGTGACAATATCAGATAATCTACCATTCTCTATTGGTGAGTATAACTATGGGTTTGTGGGTTGCTTGCTTGCGCTTTTCTTAACCTAACGACACTCATTAAACCAGACAAACGTAATGGTGCTGCATAAATCAACATCATTACTAGTGCTATAGCGCTGATTTCAATAAATTACATAGTGTATGCGGTTTTCAATGCACATAACTCACATTATTCTTGAGAGCTTCTAGACTTATGCTTACTTTTTACTTTAGACATATTTTACTAATTTTTTATACTTTTTTTTACTACGAATGTTTCATTTCACGACATGATGAACATTGACAAGTATAAATTGTTTATAAGATAACGGACTTGATACTTAAATACTTAATTATCTGTAGAAAAGTTGCTGGCTAAACTTAATCTTTAAAGTTTTTCGCTAGGCCCCAAGCGTAAACCTGTTCTTAAGAATTATGCTCTAGATAGATTTTTAGAAACACAAAATGCACAAAAATCACTCCCTCGATTACAATGCAAAGTATTGTATATACCAATCCAATCGCCATTCAATCACAATTTTATTAAATGACTTGATAGAAAAAAGCTGAACCACGCGTAGAAAATCGTAGAAAATTTCTAATTTATATTACTATCGAGTAAAATGTATTAAATTTGTATGTAATACTACTTTAAAAATAGTTCATCGAGCTCAAAGGGAAGAATTGGATAGCGTCCTACATTTGCTGGAGCGGTTGTTGATGTTGCTTCCGGATCTTTTGCATTGCCGTTGGCAGCTTCATTCCATGTCGCGACTTATGGCCAAGTTAAACCATCCAGCAAATTCTCTTCGCTTACGTAGGGAAGCTATACGGTATGCATGAGAAAAAAATTAGTGCGAAAATTGGCATGATTTTGTTTTAGAGCTCAGTGAGTAATTTTAATATTGCTCATCTCGTTTTCAGACTTTTCATCATGTGGTATCAGTGCCTTGGGACAGCAGCTCCGCCATATGTCCATTCAATGTTTTCTTCATTAGTACCTGGTCTTGGGGCTACACAAACGTGGCCTCCTCCGTCTGACCCCTCAATTGGTATAGCACCCTTTGAAATCACCCCTGTGTTGGTAGCAAGCCCTGGTGAAAGACAACCTGAAGATCTTTCTTCGCATTTCATGGAGCTTTTATTAGATTTTATGGTATCGCAAGCGCCACGTATTCATTGGAACGAAGGGAGTCCTATGTGGGCTAAAAGTATAGAATTTTTGTACGAGAGATTTAAGGAGTATTATTTGCCTAGAATATTTGGAGAATTTAGAATTTTCACTGATATATACAAACCGCATTTGGGTACGCCTAAATAAAAATTTAATTTTTACAATTGTGAATTGATATACATATATTCTCAGCTAGAAATAATGATCTAATTATTATGTTTTGATATGATATAAAATTGCAGAGCTTCCAGAACCTAGAAAATGTGCAGATTTGTCAAATAATCCAATTTTCGCTTGCCAAGTTGTCTTTGTGAAATGGTTGGCAAATTATGCTCATTCAGTATATCGATCGATGGAATTGACTACAACTCCTGCGTAGTAAGTTTATTTTGACCTTGATTGACTTTAGAAAAGTAAAAAATCTAAATGCTTATCTAAATCATATCTGTGTAGTTGGAGCTCAAATTCCAACATGAACCCAGTACAAGCGAACCACCATCATCACTCTGATGATGCTAGAAACCAGTCAACTCCGCCCTCGTCCTTATCAGGCGGTGACAGGGATTCAATCACATCATATTCCAGTGTTCACAAGTATGTCAGGGATGTTTAGTTAAAAAATATTCCGAGAAATTCGCAGTAAAAGTATGTTTTAAATATTTCTTTTTCAGTGATGTTGATGCGAATGTCATCGCAAAAGATGTAATTTTGGGAACGAGAGAAAACATTAACTTTCTGCATGAAGTTTTCCGACGAGCTTTATTGATGAATTTTGTCCATACTGTCGCTATAAGAAGAGTTATATGCGTGTACAAAGATTGGATCCAGATGAACGTAAGAAATACAACTCCTCTATATAATTCTTTTGGCATAAGTTTAAAAAATATGCAAGTAAATATTTAAATTGATATACTTTTGTATCGTAAAGGTTCCTGAATTACCTGTCTTTATGCTGGAACCTGATGACCCAAATGAAGATGAAGCCACAGCGAAAGAACGACTGGAAGCACCGAAGAATAGATTACGTACTGATTCCTATATTGGTGCTATAGGACTCAGCGCCAACAATAATCGCGAAGAGTATCTCTCGTTACTTCGAGCAGGAGCCCAAAAAGTACTACAAGTGTTTTTCTGCAACTCTACTGCTGTATTTCTTCTTTTTCAAATTCCGAAGCATGAGGCAGCGGTCCACTTACTAGAGGAACAAGTTGATGTTTGCAAGAGGGTTCTGAACATTTATAGATATGCTGTAATGAATACAAGAATGGAAGCAAAAACTTGGTAATTATTTTGTCGTATTTGTTTCGTTTGTTCTATTTGGAAAAAAAACTTTGGGTTTAAATTATTCATTTATTTTTGCAGGGAACAACTCTTGGTGGTTTTACTACATGTAACGTCCAAAGTCCTTGATGTCAATCAACCTCACTGCGGGCTAAAGCACCCAGATACGCTAGGCTCTAAACTGGCATCCGCTTTGTTTCAAACTTTAATCGTAAGCTGGGTTAAGGCCAGTTTGAATGTGCCTATTTCAATCGAATTGTGGGATCAACTACAAGGGGTTCTTTGCCAACTAACATTCTGTGACGAATTAATTACTGAATGGTCGGTAAGTGATTGATCGCGAGTATTTGAATAATTGGTTTTTACTTTTAAAATTATGCACTTTGTACGATTCGTTAAAACGTTCTACATTTTGTAGAAAACAATGGAAACTTTGACCAGAGTACTTTCAAGACATGTCTACAATCTGGACCTGGCTAATCTACCACTTGATCGGCTTACGGAACAAAAGTCCAAAAAACGACGTGGTGGTGGTAGTGGCAGTCAGCCGTCGGCTAGTACTAAAGAGGCGGTGGTAAAACGTATCACGGAAGGAGCGCTACGTACGTGTGTTTAACTTTTGTTGTACTATGCTCGAATAAAAATAGTTCTATATTGATTACGATTATAACTCTTTGATTTTAAAACAGCTAATTCAGGACTTCACAGAACCAGAAATTTGAGCTCTGGAGCTTCTTCATCAGATAGAAAATCAATGATCTTCTCTCCCATCACCTCCCATCCTACCAAAAAGCTTGTTTTACGCCGAAGTATGAGTGAAGGGAATTTATTATCTGTTCTAAAGAATACGGGAAAGAGTAAAGGCCAACATCACAACAAAGAGAACCATCCAGGCATTGTATCCAGACAGTCTGAAGAGATAAGCGACAATTATCTGGTTCCTGAAAATAGGCTACGGAAGAGGTCTCGTTCGGCGGATTCCATTCGTAAATTCATTTCCCATTTTGGTAACTTCAGTCAGACTGGATTGCCTGATTGGGCAGAAGTTTCATCATCCAATACAAGTTTAGAAAACACGTCAACAATTCATATTGATGGAGATAACAATAGTTTAGGCAAGGAATTCAGATATTTTTTGGAAACATACCAATCGTCTGCGTAAATAGTAGGCTAAAAGTTTATGTTATTAAACAGATTGCAATATGGAAGTCGTTTCGAAATCAACTGAAGCTAAAGGTGTAATAGCTGGAGGTACGGTGAAAGGTTGGCTACCAAGTGTTGCTGCTATTCTTTGGAGAAGGATGCTTGGAATTTTGGGAAATGTGAATGACTTTTCGAATCCAAAGACCCATGCTCATTTCTTCCAAGTCCTCACTGATATTTGGACTACTTTACTGAAGGTAACTTCAGCTTATTTTTTTTTACTGAAAACAAAATGAATCTTCGCTGACATTGTTTTTGTCCATTTGCAGATACGACAAAATCAGGGGATAAGTTTGGACAATTTAACCACGCCAAAACCGCCCGAGCTTTGTCCACCTTTACCTTTATTTTCACCGTGGTGCTTTCAGGCTCTTGAGCTTTCGGATGAATTTTACAGAGGAAAAATATTTGCAACTGCACTTTTATGTGATATTACGATGAATAATCAAGACATTCCATTCACTCAAGAATACTTGAGTAAATTTTATGGCTGCCTCCACAAAATTGTAATATCAAATCAGCAGGTAAGATTCAAGTAACATAAATTTAATGTTAAGCTTTACTGAATGATGAAATGCGTTGAAAGTTGAATTCTCAATATTTGTTTATAGGAAGTAATAAATGAAATAGTGAAAAGATGTGGATGCAAATTTGTATCAAAAATGCTACCTGGATTTTCTGTTATGCTGCTGGACTTTTGTCAATCTGCACATTCCGTTCTTACCACAGATGATCTCAAGAAAGCACCTAGGATGGAGGCTGCCACAATTTTAGGAACTGTACTTTCCATATCTGAAGTTTGCAAGAGTTTCCAGATTTTGAAGCCGAATTCTCCAACATTTCAGCTAATCCAGCCTCCGCAGTCCGTAAAGGATGTGGCTTTAACGTGCCTTATACATTTCTCCAAGGTGGAGCAAACTTCAAACGCTAGGGCGATTTGCTTACAATCTTTGACCATTTTCATTAGCAAGGAACTTACAGATCTGAGAAATTTCGGTATGCCTCAAAATCAGAAAGATGAAGCTGATATGAATAGCAGAGTTTCTATTGTATTTTCGCTCCTGTTAGCATCCATACGGGTAATTAACAATTTATATTAATATAAATTTACAAGTTGTTCGCATGTGACTTTCAAGTAATCTTAATCTTGTGAGACC
The DNA here is from genome assembly GCA_034693345.1 of Entomobrya multifasciata. Classification (NCBI taxonomy): domain Eukaryota; kingdom Metazoa; phylum Arthropoda; class Collembola; order Entomobryomorpha; family Entomobryidae; genus Entomobrya; species Entomobrya multifasciata. Next base: position 27,254 of record JAQFXM010000266.1, read on the forward strand.
AAATTTTCTTAAATGACATTGCAGGTGGCAAACCGAAGTATTGCTCTCGTAGCATCCGATCTGCTTCTATTATTGGCTGATTTTGCTTATGAAATCTCAAATTTCTTTCCGTTTTTGATTCCAAAAATCATTCTTGGGCTTAAATGGAGCCTTCAGCAAGCCCTTCCTTTGAAAAATTCTGGCTGGACGTCGGGGAAGCCAGTTGAAACTGAAAAGCGTCTTTTGATTTCCTTAATGTTAACTCTTGGAGAATGGTGCATGCGATTGCCAGTAGAATCGTTGACTGGTTCATATGACCAAGGGAAATCCTCGCTGTTAACCTCAATATTTGAAGTTCTTCATATGGTGTCACTAGGTTATCAATCGCCTGGAGAGAACAATATGGCTAATTTAACCAGTTTAGAGGACTTCGATCCAAGCATTCCTTTCGACGACTTACAAGTATGTATAAAGCCTTAAATGGTTAATTTGAGTCCTTTCCATTCAGTATCGTATTAGAAAATCAATTTGGTTTAATTGGTTGTTTCAGAATATTGACCCAAATTTTAGGAGCTTAGGAAAAGAAAGTGTGTTCGTCCGTTCTGAAAGTACAAATTCTTCTCAAGACCTCGAAACAGTTCGACTTGCTGCACGATCGGTACATTTTCATGTTTTTACTTTCTCTTATTATCATTCTTAGTATTATTTTTGAAAATTTCACTGATGTAATAATATTGCTCTTTTGATTCAGTTGCTTTTGCACTTGCTTACACAAATCGGTCACTTTCCAATGTCAAGTGGAGCTGCACGTTGTGGATCTATTGTATCTGAAAATGATGATTTACCTGGTCTTACGTCTGAGTTAGATGAACTGAATTCATACGTGTTTTCGTTACCAAATCTTCAGGTGAACTTAGAATTCATTTTGATAAATCGATTTGTACGTTATAATTTAACCAAGATAATAATAATAAATCTTGTATTGTAATTTTTGCAGTTATTTGCGTTAAATAACAATACGTTGTTATCTATTGTTGAGTTACCAGCACAAGATGGACTCGGTGGAAATATTACCTCAGGGTTTGCTACATCTCCGACTTTAGTTAGAATAATTTTAAGAGACTTGAGTGGAAAAGCGTCTTGGGATGCTGCTCATCTCTACTCACCATCGTCTCAAGGTAAAGTATTTTATGCTCATGTCATGTTAAATTTCATGTGTGAAAAAAGTCTGAGAAACTCTTTTTTAACTTTTTTAGATGAAGAAATTCCGGTTCTGGCATCATTTTCACAGCAGCCGGACGATTTATTTTCTGGGATGACAGGAACTTTTCTTCCACAAATGGGACCTCGACTGACCCTAAGAAGACGGCCAACTGGGTTACTTCCAACTTGTGAAAATTCTGCTGACGATTTAGATAATTTGGATGATGTATGTAATTCTGATTAATTATGTGTTATAATTATAAACAAAGTATATAGTACGTGAAAATGCTTATTGCTTGATTTTGATTTTCAGCTTCTCCAATATATTGGACACACAAGTCCTGAATGTTTACTTAGAGTTGGTGAATCTCTGACTTCCCCTTGGGATCCACCTCCATCTTTAACTCAAGATTCGGAGGATGATGTAGTTGCCGCAGTTGTTAATCAAAGAAACATGGAGATGGAATTCTTGATGAAATTTGACTGCGACTCCACGTAAGAACTTGGACACAGCTTAAACTTTGAATTTTAGTGTTTTACAACAAAAATGAAATTTCTTTGATGTCTTTCGATTTCAGGATGAGAGCTATGCCAGTGTCATTGGACGCTGAAACAGAACTCGACGGTACCAGTGAACATGAGGAAAACCTCTCGTCTTTAGCTGCCTCAACTAAAAGTATTATGTGTGGGTCAAGTTTTATGTTGAGTCGGCGTCTGTTTAGTCACTTGGGGCTCACTGGTTGGGAAAAACGTTCGTCGGTGGATTTACTACAGAAGGATGACAAATTATTACGAGAGTTAAAACATCTTGATAATCAAGTTAGTGTCAAATTCCCGCTTAAATTACCGTTTACTAAGGTCACTTTTAATGCGATCTTTTAATGCTGGATTTTTTTAGAAATGTCGGGAAACCCACAAGATAGCGGTGATATATGTCGCGGAAGGTCAAGAGGATAAAAGTTCTATCTTATCAAACACTGGAGGAAGTGAATCATACGAAGATTTTGTCGCAGGTAAATAAATGTTTGAATGTTGATTACATGCGGCTGTAATTTTGTTCAGTTGCAAGAGAGAAATATTATACATCTTCATATACATTTTAGGTTTGGGATGGGAGGTGGAACTGGAAAGCCATGCTGGATTTATGGGAGGACTTCAGAGAAACAAAAGTTCAGGTGAAACCGCACCTTATTATGCAACTTCATTCACCGAAGCCATTTTCCACGTAGCCACCCGAATGCCTTCAAATTCTGAAGAAAGCCTTCTTCAAAAGGTAAGTTGTATATGACTGTACTGTAAACAATGGATATGCGACGTAGGGGAGAAACTGTATTCAACGTTTTGATTTGTTTTCAGACAAGACATTTAGGAAATGATGAAGTCCATATTGTATGGTCAGAGCATTGTAGAGATTATAGGAGAGACATCATCCCAACAGAATTCTGCGATGTTCTTATTGTTATTTACCCGCTACAGTTCGGTCTGTTCCGAGTTCAAATATCAAGAAAACCAGAAGTGAGCTCTCATTGCTAATGTTTAACATTTCGAACTATGCATAATTTCAGAGAAATTAAAATAATTGTCCAATGTTATAAATAGGTGCCTTACTTTGGACCTTTGTATAACGAGGCTGTTGTTGAAAAGGATGTACTAGCTGTACTAGTTCGGGCAACTGCTATAAATGCATCGCGAGCGAGAAGATCATCACTGCAATATTTCGAGCATCAGTACGTGTAGTTTGCACTTTGTCAATTGCACTGTGTATAAATATTCAATTTTTTCATTCCATTATTCATGTGATTAATAACGATGATTTAATCTTTCAACAGTTTTGAAGAGAGGGGGAAGTCTCTATCAACTATCATAAAAAATCATAAATCTAAATCCACATTTGAAAGTTTTACTGCAAATGTGTTTTCTCCGGTGCTTCCACTTCCGTCTTTTCAGACAGGGCATAATAACCGAGCTTCAGGTGACGTATTAGCTTACATCCCAAGGTCAAGGCACCCGATTAATCAGTTTTGCTAAACATGTATTTCGGTTCTTTAGGTACAAGCTTCACTTCGTCCACCAGAACAACTGCTTCAACTGTGACTGCTAATTCAGCACAATCCCATCAGTTGTCTACTGCTTTACAGCTAGAGTCATCTGTACCATCAGTGGTTCCACTTCGGAACAAGATTCCTTTCCATGATGCCACATTTTCTCCTCCGGGTAAGCATCTGGAATCGAGCAAAAACTTTGATTTTAAAGTTATTAAAAGCATTTAGTTTATTAAAGAATAACCCCACAGGTGGTCTTATAAAATTTGGTTTTGATTAACATAAACTATCCAGAATTAATGTATGTTACATTTAATTTTTGTTTAATGTAAATGAAAGCATGATTTTAATTTAGTTTAATCTTTATTTAGAGCAGTACTAGATGTGATCAAGATTATTTTAGTTTTTTATCATTTTTTTCAGAAGTTAGTCTAGTATCTATTTCTCTTTTTCAACTTAAATACTGTTGTTTTCCAATTATATTCCAGAAAAGAGGCGATTATTTCCAAAAAGATTTAGCATTGTGCCTAAAAAGTAAACTTCAAAAATGTGATATGCATCAAGACTGACTTCCTTCCGTGCATGCGGATCTCTGGATCTCTTTGGAAAATATTGTTTATAGATGTGCATTGTGCATTCCTTTTCCATGTAATTGTGATGTCTCAGCAGTTGTCCTTGTCTAATTTGTATTTTTTTTGTGTTTATTTGTTTTCTTACATGTTGAATGTTGGTTGTTTTCCTGTGCCCTTGTCTTGTGATATTCATCCTCACCTGAAATTCCTGAATATTTAACAATAAAATAAACCGTCGTCTTTCACTCTTTTAATGTTGTGCCAAATTGTCCTGCAAAAGCTCGGCCTGTGAGATCTAACAGCAGCGGCGAATCTCCTTCCGTTTCGCAGTCATCCACTCCCCCAGTTCCACCTAAACGACTATCTGTCAAATTGGGTGGCGGTCTTAAGTCCAAGACGCACACACCTCCATCCAGTCCCTCAACAAATAGAGTCCATTCTCATTTAACTGGAAGACATTAGTATTAATCGCTTTATTTTATTTTTTCAAGAAAGAAAAAGAATATGAAGATCTACCTGACACGAAAATAGCACACTATTTGTTTTAAAAGCCAAATATTTATTTTCCGTTCTATACAAATATTAATAAAAATCACATGTATTTATTCTTTTTGTTGTTGAGTTGTTTGCGACTCAGATTAATTTCTGAAGTCCATATGACTAAATGATTTCCAGCTTTAATAATTCGCCCAATGTAAATTATTTCACTGACACTGGTGCTGTATATGTATGTATGCATAATTTATTTGTGTCTATTTGTCTTTTGTTTTCATTATTTCAAGGAATGTAAATGTAAGACTGAAAATTTTGGGATTGGTTTGGTCCGGTGTTATCTAATTGTATGGTTAATGGGCAAGATTTTCCTTGTGATGTAGTTTGATGTTACTTTGTTTGGGTCTTTGTCTGATGTTAAAATGTTATTTTACCTGGATTACTAGTACTTAATGTTGAAAGAATTTATGTACTTATTGCTTATATTAATATTTGTGCTATTTCTACCGAAAGAGAGAAAAGGTTCCTACAAAAAAATGGTTTCCAGAAAATCTATTAGTGATATTTTCCTTGTTTCCAACTCCAAGTATTATGTATAATTGTTGTAGAGTATTTGGATATTTTATGTGGGAGATGGTGCTAAAAATTAGTTCAAATTATTAGATTGATGTAAGAAAGTTATCATATTTTCTCAGTTGTATTCCACAAAATCACTTAATCTAAGTTATTGTTATACAAATGACACCGCCGAAATAGCTTATGAATTTTCCATTTTATCAAATAATACTATTATGAAGTTCAAAACAAAGTTTAGGTATTAAGAACATTATGCGGTTTGTTGTTTGATTCTGAGATTTATGAATAATATATGTCATTATTGTGCTATTATGTTGTCCGGTGAAAGTGAATCAAAAATCATGCGTTAATTTAAAAATAAATTATTTTAATCAACAGATTCTTGCTGATAATTTGTCTGCTTTACATTTATTAAATCTGCTCGCTAATATCCATGCACTAATGACGCATGTTGTGTGCGTGCACATAACTGAAAACTCATGATCATTAATGTCCTCAATAACAGCGATCAGAAAACGTACATCTAAACTCATAATTTAGAATATTTATAAAAAAAGAAAGGTTATTTAAAGAAACTGCGAGTGTTTTTGAAAAATGTTTTTAATGGCTCAGAATATTTAGTTTTCAGTTATTTTCCGGTGAAAGTTAGTTTTAAAACTTACATAAGTAAAATAGGAAATTGTGGGGCATTGTGAGCCAACTCCATTGTTTCATCCAGGAACATGGCCGAGTAGGTAAACCACTTTGCAAATACCTTTAAGAAGCAATAATGGTTATACAATATCAGTAACACGAATATTTCTATTGAAATTTAATAACCGTGAAAAGCTAACTGGTAGATAGAAGGTATAGTTAAAAACAGGTAAGCCGCACAGTAACATCCTTTGGATTTTTATACGATTTCCAGGACATGCATATGCATATGAAAAGAAAAAAGAAAAAAAGTATGATCGAACAAAAGTCAGCACCTCAACAAAAATACAAGTACTAATACTAGCAACGAAAAAAATGATAGCCTTTCCTTGTACACATTAAGTCCTATACCTTTCCACAACTTGAAACATGTCATCATCATGACTGATGACGCCTTATACTACGGAGAAAATCCAACGTTTGTTGTTCCTCTGTTTGTTCTTACTCTAATCCAACGAGTCATTTTGGTTGGTCTGGTTCGACAAAAAAGAAAGCATTGGGATTGGGAATAGTATGATTACTTGTACACATGCAAACGTAAAAACCTGAGTGACTGCTGCTGTTCATTTATGGTATCCTGTGTGGTTGTTGAAGAAGAAAAGCATGTTTAGATGGACAGGTAGAGAATTTTGCATGCGTTTTCACTGTGTTTGGAATAATAGGTGTTTTTAATATAAAAGCACATTTAGTGTATAGCTTCACAAGGAAAATTCTTTATTTTTACCCTGCGACTCGCCATTGCATTTCTTCCATATGAAACGGCTTTCTCCATTCAGTCACTTCCCCAACTTCCAAACAACATGACAGTTCCAAAGCTGTCCTAGTGTTGGTGTCATGTGTTTGTTTGTGAGTTCAACTTTCCTTTGCGGAGGATTAAAGACCGATATAATGGGAAATGCTTTACATATGATTTCCTGGAGACGTGGAAGTGACTTTGGGTTTTTACTAGGGCTTCACGGTTACGGTTACGGTTACTAACCGTCAGTCGGTTTCGGTTTTGAGTTGAAACCGAACCGAAAACCGAGTCCGGTTACGGTTAACCGAAACCGAGCCGGTTTCGGTTACGGTTTCGGTTACTGCATAGAAAAATGGAAAACATAAAAACTGTAATGTCTTGTCGTTAAAGTGTAGCATCAACATAAGTAAAAAATAATCTTGAGCTATATTTTACGAGCCTAACATACTTATGATGACTTATGAATGATAAAAACCCTTAAATAATCCTTTGAAACAATTTTTGAGCATACTTTTCCCTATATTTACGTGAATTTGCTAAAAATGACACTAACCGAAACCGAAAACCGAAACCGCGGTTTTAGGTTACGGTTATGAGTTGTAACCGAACCGGTAACCGTAACCGAAACCGATTTTAAAACCGACGAAACCGCGGTTATTAACCGACGTAACCGAAACCGTGAAGCCCTAGTTTTTACAGTTTGTACGGAAAACATGAGATTCATTGATTCATACATGATTTGTACTAACTGAAGAAAAAAATCTCTGCAAATCCCAATAATTTATCCAACGAAGAAGTATACAATATAAGATACATATGCATGCGTGTCTGGTCCTTGTATAGTTTAATAGTTGCAGTTTTGTTAAAAGACATTAAAGTGACAAGTGCAATATTTGATCAATTTTTAACTTAAATTGGATAGACTTGGTCAAGTGAAAATATAAAATTTGGTATTGGCAAGAATAGACCAAGAAATACATATATGGATTTTGGATACCTGAATTACGTAAGCTAAGATCCTATATCCTATATTTACCTGACTTTAATTTATTTGTTTACCATTACTGCAAAAAGTAAGTTTTCCCTTGAAATAGAAATGTCCACAAATGCTGAAAAATATAAAAAATTATCATACACGCATGCCAATAGCAAAGGAACGCAAGTTTTTAAATGTCAAGTCAAATGACTACGGTTTCTTTGTTAAATCGGTATTCAAATGTATTAAAAAGTACAAATATACACGGAAGTCAAGTTCTGAAGTATACAGGATGTGGTCCACAAAAATTGGTATAAAATATAGCTGAAATATCTACCTGTCCTGGACTGACAGGATATTAGTATACACTGATCGCTTGATCACTGTGATAACTTTAAAAACCAGATCGATATTTTAAAACTGTGTTGTTGTTTATTTAATACTACATTATCAAACAAATTCACATGATACTATGTTATAGATTCAAAAATTTCAATCAGAATTGCCAAACTTGAAGCAGAAGTTTCTCTGTCGCATTTTATTGTTATATTTTACAACAGATGGAACCTTTGATAACCTTGAGGTTTCGTTGATAATATTATTTGTAGCACTTCTTTTGTCAAGAAAGTTGTAGGAGAAAATTCTCTGGAGAAAGTATGATTTAAAATGGCCATGAAGAATGCTCATGATAGATTATACTGAAAGCAACATGAAATTTGCGTGTTCAAAAATTAAAGCTCACAGTTATATTTAGCACTGAATATTTGAGAGAAAAGTATGTATATTGTGTTCAAACTTATTTTCATTTATACTGCGTTTCAAAAAATCATAAATCATTTTTGAAGGTAGGTTTTATTGGTTTTATTTGAACGTGTAAAAATGCGGTTATGTCTTTTGTGTTTCAAAATTCATGCTGCGTGGTATTCTTTTATTCGAGTCAAGGTAGCTACTACCCTTTCGCAGAAATTCTTTCTCTAGTTCCGGTTCCCGATTCCCAAGAGTTTGTTGTGGGTTACAAGGAACCTAAAATCCTGGCAGATTTTTTTTTAAAGTAATGGCTTTGAAAAGATTTTTTATCTCTTCATGGCCCGTATGCAATTCATAATCTTGAATGTGAATGCTACATAATGATTCGACGCGATAATCCATTTTACAGTCCAGTAGCAAGTCGTAGAAACAAAGATGACCTTGCCGTCACATGCATACAATATATTCTACAGAATAGGGGCTAATAATACATAGTAGGCTGTCAACAAACTATTGTAGATTAGAATGTAGAAGCATTAGAAGATTTTTTTATGAAAGGTGAAAGCATATAGGTAACTGACAGCTAAAAAAAGCTTAGATGTGTTCAATTCGAGATTTTTCCGCAATTTATTGTTTGTTTAACCTCGTCTATGGCTGCAATTTTTTTGCCTCGGATTGTATCCGAAGGACATCTGGTTGCATTGTCTTGGGAGACCCAAAATGTATTTAATCATTCGTTGAAATTCTGCATTAATAACCTTGATTTCTACATGGTCAATCGGTGAAATCCAGAAACGGAAAGAAACAAACCACATCAACCTTTGCTGGATGGGCATATTGAAATGTGAATACTTATAAAGTCTACTTCTACTTACTAGCCCATTTACTATGATTTCCATCAAAGATGCGGTTTGTATTTGTTTCAGATAACCGCTTTTATGTTACTTAAACCTTGTATTGGCCTATAGTTATGGCGTCGCGGCACCTTCATCCATATTTTCTGTAAAAAGTCCATTAATAATTAATGACTCTTACCAAGCGCTTCAATGAACTGCCAATCGGTCCCGCTTGGTAGCTTTCAACTCGTTTTTTTCTATTTCTTTCTGGGAAAAATATCGTTTACTTACGACTATTTATATAAACATACAATTAAGCAATTTATTTCTAAACCATAAACCTTAACCAAGCTTTCTTTGAGAAAGGCTTCTTCATTAAATGAACAATGTACAAAACAAATAGTCATTCAGAAGAACAAACAAGAGCTTTGCAAGTGTGCAATATATTGAAGGGCAAATACCGAAATCTATAACGAAACTATTACACGATAACTCCAAAGTACGATATCAAGCACCAGCGTGAAAGCGAAGAAGTGACAAAGCATTTTTGAAGTGGCATTGTCCATCAAAATTTTCAGTACTTTTAAAAAATCATCAATTTTTTATCTGTACCATCAATGAAATTCGTAGAAAATATGACAAAAGTTTCGTTTTCAATATTTAGGTAAAGCTTTTTAATCATCATGTGTTTATGCAAAAAAAATATAGTCAAGACAAGAGCATATTCTAAAATTCATTTGAAACTATATAGAAAATTTTATTTCCACACACGATGAATTCGTTTCGAGAGTACATTTGATACTAAGAAATCCCCGTCTAAAAACGACTAATATATTCAAAATGTAAATTACTTATACGCCTATTGCTGTAAGGTCAAGTCTACACCAAATTTTTACTTGTAGCGCGTTTGTAATGAAAAGTTTCCGAAAGTGAAATCGTTGAAAATGTAACAAGAGAGAAAGTTTTCCAGATTGCATTGTAGGCATAACTAGAAACCTTCACACTCTATATTTTTAAATTTGCCCTTGTGACAAAATAAAATCTCGTTAATTATGAGAAAAGCGACATAATCTCTTGATCATAACCTGCTAACCCATATTCTACTTTATTGTTATGCCTGCTTGTGCATTTTAATGTTTTCCGATAAAGTGCCACTTCCAACGTCACAAATGGGAACTTAAAGCCTTTTAAATTTATCCTGGCCATGCATTCATAATGCATAGGTCTGTCGGTCTGTTATATTATGTAGACTCGTATTTTGAGAACGTAAAAGAAGTGACCTGGAATAAATATGATGGACGACATGCACAAGCACGACATGGAGAAAAAACTTTCTTTTTCAATGTACACATGTATGTACGGAATATTGGCAACTGGTTTCCTTTCATAACTAAAACTTTTGCATACAAACTAAGCAGTAGTTCTATTTGCGGTTGGAATGATATAGATGGATTAGGATTTTAGGCTTGCCTGTACGTATATATTGACAGATATTTTCCGTTTTAGTAGCAATGAAAATGAAAAATACCTGTAGTGTGTGAGCAAGATGGAATTGTTATATGTTTTAAATTGCAATGAATACGAACGGAAACATTTTTTTACCTTGATTTATAATGAAATGCACAGCCCTGAGGTAAGGTATGTATGTATTTAATAATATGTAGCTTTCAAAATGCAATATAATGTATATCTATGAGTGAAATCATAGCTTTTAAGAAAGAAAATGCAAAGCACATTTCATGTATGCTCAAAAGTATCGCAAAATGAAAAGAAACGGAAAGTAGGTTACGCTCCCCCTCGATCGCTGGTTTATGTTTCACTTAGGTATATTTTTAAAGGCTGTGCTCATGAATTGGTTGCTTGAATCAAAATGCATTTACATTTGTGTGTTTATTTTGTGTGTTGGGCAGCTAATCGTATTGGTATATATGGTCCAGTTTATTATGCCAAACGTTGCATGTAAGCTATGATTCATGCTTTCACCGATATAATTAAGCATGTATGTTTTTTTCAAATCACGTTATTTCTAAAGTCTACAGTATAGACGCGTACACATTAGCAGTTTACTTTTTATTTCAATGTTTTCTCCGCCTGCGTGCCCACTGCCTACAGTTTATTCGGTTTTGAACTTTATGGGTTTTTCTTTCTCAGCAATTTGTAATTTTCTGCGACTCAATTTAACTCATTTATTTGTACTAAAGGCTCTAGGGTGGGCTTTCCTGTCGCGGTTAACTGGTGCGTTATTTCAAACAAAATATTTTTGTTAACGCTGTTTGAGAACGATGCGATTAGTCCGAATTTATGGGGCCATTTTGGTTGTAAAGAAAACTATGCCGCTGTTAAATGTTATGTGTTTTGTTTCATCTAATTGTTCATCAAGATGAACTAATTACCTTAGCCTAGATTTGCAGATGTCTAATCACATCTAGCTAACCTAGTTGACATATTTGGTCCGCAAAGACTCGGACCTAAAAATTCAACATTACTTTTAAACCATTGTGTAAATATGATGGGAGAATATAGTGCAAATCATTCATGTTTTTAACAGTAACAATTTTTCTCTGAGTTCTTAATCCAAAAAATATACTTGTCAAAAAAATTAGATTTATGGAACAGGTATATATTTACAACACATACAGGGAAATCATTAGATAAAGGTTTTTGTAATTGAGCCATATTATGCACAACCATACCTTGCTCGAAGTTTGTACGGTATATTAACTAGTGACGCTACGAAATATAATTATCTTGATTAACTTTTCCACGGGACCGCCTACAACAGCGTTGTATTCTTTACAGAAATGAAGGCTCTCACTCTCACCACAACTCTCATATATTTTCATCAAGGGAGTGGAGTAATTTGTACAATGCACATATTATTAACGTCAGAATATAACAATACAACTTAATTAGTAATTATATGCTTATACTCAAATGAGACTAAAGGAAATAAGGAAAACAAACAAAGAACAAAGCTGTACAATTTATTTCAGCAAATTAGTGAACTTGTTCATATTGGACAAAATAGTACTACATCAATATTAATCAATCAATATACATACTAAAGAAACATGCAGTCGACAAGGAAAGTTCTAATGTTTGGCTAGTCCTTTATTAGCAAACATACGCATCAAACATGCATGCATCGTACGCAGAATACGGCATTTTGAAATATCGATGTAACACAAAAGATCTTTCGTTTTTCTCATTCTACATCAAACTATAACTTGATACTCACAACCAGCGACAACAACAAAGGAAACATAAATAGAAAATTTTCTCCTTTTGTAGCCTCATGTTAAAGCTTGTGTATTTTCTTCTAAGATGAGGTGTTTTCATATTTTACGTATGTTTTAATGTAATTGATTTTAGTGTAGGCATCTGAACTCGCGACAGGGGGTTCCATCATGTATTGTTGTAAAAAGTGTAAAAATAGCAGGAAAAGATTTCTTTTCTATACCAATGACCTAATGCCATTTAAAAACAGAATATTCTATTGTATTTTATGCTAATAGAAAAATGCACAAAATTAGGCTATTTATCACCTTGTAAGCATTACACGTGTTACATTAATGTTGATTTTTATTAATATATTTTGTTTTAGGAGAATTAGAGCTAGACTCTGAATCTGACGAAGGCACCACAGGAGTCAACTTTTACTCAGCACTCTACAGACAATAACGTGTTACGTACATATACCTGAACCACGTGTAAATATCATACATTCTTCATAATTCTTTCAACTAATTAAACCTATTACGTTGTAGTAGGAGTAGGAGTACACATAGCATAAGTGAAAAGTTTTTCTACCTTTTTAATGAATCATGCATGCAACTGCAACTACTTTTATTGATGAAGTGAGCAGCAGCGATAGAAGTCATCATCATCAGTCAGCCTGAGTATCACCGTTGTAATTATGAATGAACGATTATGCCTACTTCCCCTCCTCTCCCATACACCCATACTCCTCCAGCCTACTACATATTGATCGACTTCCGATATTATCATTGATATCATATTCTTAATGTGTACAATAAGCTAATGAACCTTCACTCCCTGTCTTGTCATGTAGTAAGTAGTATGTGGTTGTGGTATCAGGCTTGACGTAACTTGACGTATTTCTCCATCATGAATTCCAGCAAGGAAAGTTGTTTTCCAGTCCCCACAACTTTGACAACTACGGGTTGGTTTCTCCATTACAACTTTTACCATCAACTCCACAACTTTACTACTTTTTCCAAAAGTTTTTACTGTCGATGTTAGTCATACTCCTACAAAAACATCAAAGAATTAAAGGCAGTAAAATATTGACTACCGCCTCATAACAATCATCAAAATCATCAAGAAGAGCATTTACAACTCAGAATGGCTGCAACTACAAGTGCTTCACCAGCCGCGAGTAATCTACCGGGAGAAAATATGCTTAGTCCTCCCAGTCGAGCTACTAATTATCATGGTATAACAGCTTTAATGCTTGCATGTCAACAAGGTCAAATCAATGATGTTCAGAAAATTGTCCGACAGCGGGTACGTTCATAAAAAAACTGTTTGTAAAATTTGCATTTCACTGTAGTGTTGAACGAAGGCTATATATTATGATGAGTGTATGACTAAGCTACTTGTGAAGTGGTAGCTTTTATCATTAGTGAGCTTTTTTATGTAGAAAAGAAGCCTCTTGTCAAAAGTGTTATATTTGAGCTTTTGTTGTATAAGCAATAATGGTATGAGCAGCATATCAGGTGTATTAACTTTTTACCATTTGCATGCATGCTCAGTTGATTGGAGTGCTGATAAATACTTTTCAACTTGTGTTTTTCTCAACTTTACCTTCCTATTTCATATTTACCTTTTTATTTTTATGTCGTGAATTTTTCTTGATATGCGATGCGCGATAGACTTTCACTTTGTTATGTATGTGCTTTCGCAAGAAAGCTGCACAATGTTCTCACACTCCAGTCTAGTTTAGACAGCCATATTGAATGCACACGAGTAAAAAAGCTTTGGTCGATGGTGCTCATGTGATGTGTACAATTTTTTTGTTTAAAAATCTAGAAACAAAGTGTTAAAGAGAGGAGTCGCAGTGGTAAAGTGCCTTTACACTTCTGTGCCGAGTCAGGATCAGTCCAATGTATGGACGTTATTTTGTCTTCTATGGATTCCAGCCTATTAAATACTCAAGATGAGGAGGGATACACTCCGATTCACCTAGCTGTAATTAACGGGAACAAGGATGCTGTGAAGAAACTGGTTACAGCGGGTGCTGACCTAAACTGCCTTGATAATGAACAGCATTCCTTGGTACATTGGGCAACGGGTAAGAGAAATTGGTTGTTGTTGTATTTTTTTGCACACAGTGAATTTTTATACAAATATTGTACTATAATTACATTCCATATTGTTTTACACTTGTATCCTTCATAATATCCTTTTAAATTGTATCCCTTTCAAACTTCACATTTCGAAACATTTCCTTCTAATTCCACGTTTTTCGTCCTAGCCGTCAATGCCACGCCTGAATAACAAGCTCCTTTTCTCAGAATCAATCAATGATCATAAACTTTTCATACATGTACCATTAGACAAACAGTTGTATGAACACATTGGGAAATGCACACATTTCCTTTATTTTGCTATTCCATTTATGTGTAAAGTACTTTTCACGTCGATGCTTTTGTCATCATCATCAACATTGATTTCACCATTTTCAGTATGCGGGGAAGTGGAAATTCTTGACTTGTTGTTGGCAAATGGAGCCCCAGCGTCCACTCCTGATATTCACATGGCACATCCCATTCACTACGCTGCACAGATGTGTGGTACTGTGAATGGGGTGAGCGGAGGATCGCGTGCAAGGGTTCAAAGCACTGTCTATGGTGTAAGCCCCAAAAAAGGTTTGGTCATCCTCCGGAAGCTAATCCACCATGGATGTCCCATTGATGCTCGGGATAAAGATGGTCGACAACCCTTACTTTGGGCGGCCAGTGCAGGTACGTAAAAACACTAAAATGTTTTTCTCCTCATTTACAGTCGCATCGCGAGTTGCGATTGCAAACAAAACAATTTCCTCACACATATAGTACGTCTGTGTCGATAACGTCAATTCATGTCGATTGTCGTATTCTGTAAAATCAACCGTAATTGCTATTATTTGTGCTACTGTTGTTGATTGCGTTGTAACTGCTGATCAGCGAAATGAATTACATAAATATGCTGACTTGCTGACCACGTTGGCTTTAAGCATTTTAATGTACAGGAAAGCCTATCTAATATAGTGGCTACTATATGTAAAGTAAACTATTTATAATGTCATAAATGTACATAAATATTTTACTATTTTTTTTGTATCATGTAACCCGTATATAATGTATTTATCAAAATCACCACTCTCACGTCTACTACCTTTACTACTACTTTCATCACTTCCACCATGATTACTGTAATGTGCAAATACGCAGCTGGTGTCCACTTCTTCAGACGGAAATTCGAGGCTCAAAAGCTTGTCCATGTCCCTTTTATGTTTAAGGGTACGTTTTAGTCGCAAAAACACTTAATAATGTAGACAAACTTACGAATAAAATATAACATCAAACTTTCTCCAGTCCAACAAACCAACCCAAACGATTAGTTTTAAAATATTTAAAATGTTTCAGTTCTTTGAAAAACTGGTATAGCAAACCATATAGATCTGGAGAAAGTTTAAAGCGTTGTATTAAAATTAAAGCATGGTAGTTTTAGACAGTGTTTGATTTTCACCGCTTTTTTCTATTTCGTTGTCCCTTGTCCCTAAAAATTCTATTATCTTGTTTGTCACATTTCAGATAAAAGAAAGCTTGTTGTTTTATGTCAAGCTATTTAGTCAATGACGGTTTCCGGCAGCATGCAATGGAATATTCAAGTTTCAAATATAGCTTGTTTAGCTTGTTTACTTGCACTTGACTCGATATTCCTCAGTGCTCAGTTATGTACATTAGGCGTATGATTATCATCGTGATTCGTGTGTATGCAGTATGCATGTGTGTACTTTTTGTTGATCGTAGGAATTATTAATATCATTCTGTGTATTCTTCTCTCTGTGGGAATGTGTACACAGAAAACACTACATTTTCACCATTTCCTTTGTAGATGAGCAAACAAATTTGATGTTGTTATGTATAAATTAACATGCATGGTGAAAGCATTTGCCAGTTTTGTTTTGTATGCAACTAACATCCTTTATACAATACTAACTGAAAGTAATGTAATGTCACAAATGTTTTTATTTCAATTAGAAATATGAAGAGAAAATGTACATAGTGAAAGTTGTGCATCTAATGAACTTAAAATCACTTGCAATAATTCACTTGTTTTCGTTTCGATTTCAAACCTTGCTTGCTCCGTAGTTTTAAGAACATTTTTTCCAGTGTTGAATGTTATGAATATCTTAAATAAATGAATGACAGGAAGCAGTGATGGTATCCTCAGCCTAGTCAACGCTGGAGCTCGTGTAGATGCTGAAGATAAGGATGGTCTGACAGGTAAATGATACTATTTGACATCTTATGATACTAAAACGATACAATATCGACATTTTATAATAGCAAAGTAAGTTTAACCATTTGGTTGGAACAATGCATTTAATGTACGGCGCTTTGTGGGGAAAGCTTTACATGCACGATGCTTTATACTAAGCATTTTTCATGTCATTCTGTCCCCTTGAATTGGAACATACGAATTAAGTGAGCAGCTTTCACCACTGACAGACAACGTGTGACATTGTGAAAAGCGGGGAAAGTGCATCTAACTAAAAGTTGATGTTCACATTAACTTTTACATAAATGAACATATTTCCACCCCACTCGTTACTACATATAAACACGCGCGAAAATAATAGTATTTTTCCATCTAAAATGACAACTCAAATTCTGCAACTTTGCGAACTTGTCAATCTTGCGAAAGGAAGTAGTCAAGTGTTACTTTTACTGCTTATTCCATACACAAGAATGCCATCCATCCATCCGTTTACATAACCCAAACACGCTACACACGAAATAGTCTACTTTATTGCTTTTTTGTAGGTTTTCTCTAAATGTATGTCATGTCGTGTTATGTAGTACATTTTGTATACAAAATATAGCATCGAATTGAACTCCCTTCACTTCATACGAAAAAAGTGTCCTGAAAACAACTGCCTGCTCCAATTTTCTCATATTCAAATATTCTTTCTCACAAACACTCGTTTTACTACGTAGTCAGTTGGGTGCCCCCATGTTCAATAGTTATGTACACTATTGTACACATTGCGTGTGCGCCTTTTTCTTTTGCCAACCTCTAATTTATAATGGCAGACCTAAAAGTATGGAATGACTTGGTTTTTGAATGAATTACGATTTCGCAAAATACTCAGGCTGTTCAGACAACGAAATTTCTTCCTTGTTCACTTTCTCCAGTCCAGTCACCGCTAATGGCATCTAAAAATTCGAAAGAGATTTTTAGAATGCGAATGGTACGGAGGATAGCCATTTTGTTTCAAAAACGGATAAAAATTTGCTATGAAGTAGTCATGAACTTTTGGACTAAATAAATATGAAAAATACAATGAAAATTGACTTTGAGAAAGTAAAGCCAAGTACAAAATGTTTTCCAAACAAATGCAGCGTAGCATTTAGGTTGACTGTTCTCCATCACCTTCATGCTAATGGCGATTTGTATTTTTGTATGAATAAATACTGAATTTATAAATTTACAGGTAAGCTATTCGAGCGAAGCATTATAACATTCAAGAATAATTGTAAAACGAAAACAGGATAACTAGAAAGCACAAGACAATTATCGAAACAGGGCACTACTACATTCATGTTTGATGTTTGTCCAACTTATGTCATCCTACCACTCACTCATCATCGCTGTAATTCATCATCAGTGATATCACCAGTTAAATTCACGTTATGTCTCCGCCCTTTTCTCATAATGATTTCATGATAAAAGTGGTTATAGTAAACCTTGAACACAGACAGTAATCTAATGTACTAATCTAATGTATGTTGAATTAATCCTCCTCCTTATACTAATGTTCATGTTCACGATGATGATGACAATTCATCGAAGAATCTTTGTGTTTGAAGAGCATAAATGTTTTCATACATGCAAACATTTTGGGGAATCCTGACCTGTCATGTCATACCATATCATTGCGACTCGTTTTGTTTTCTTTTCGAACCGGAAAAATGTGTATGTCTCAGTCCGTAACGATGATATTTTATTGTCACATTATCGATTTTATAATCGATTTGGCTCGTACTATTGGCAGGGAGGTTTACATACATGAGAACAAGTATATATACATATGACCAACAACATTAAAAGTTTTACATTATTATAGTATCCTTGTACCTAAAAGTCTTTAGACTAACTTTACGGTCTATCAGTACCACTAGAGAAAGCTGTGGAAATGAGCATCAAAGGCAATTTGAGTAACCCGAAATGAGGCTCGCAAAAAAGTGGACAAGTATGCATGGCCACATCAGTACTACTGCTGATATGATAGTTATTAGTTTTAATAGCAATTTACTGTGGAGAGAGTTTAGTAAGTGCACTCACAGCGGTAGTAGTAACTTCCAACTTGGTGAGTGCAAGTGAGTGCGATGAAATGAATTATGATTCTTTTTTACTGAGTAACCACTATTCAACTATTGACTATGCTATCACCACAGTGGACAATGACAGGGCACATACTTGTACTAGACAACACAAATGGATTTGTTTGTGGAGGAACGCACTTAGAAATGTCAAATGTCACATGGGCAGCGTATTGTCTTATACGTGATATGATGAGAGAGCTCTACTTTCCGATGGGAGGTGGGTGTGTGTGCTACATATGAAATAAAGTATACTGATCAAGTGATCAAGTATTTAATTTGGTGAAAGTATACCCATCGGTATCACATGTATATATACAGAGGTGCTTCACATTGTTCCAACCAAACGAGTTTAATTTTTTTCGCAGTTAATTTACATTGTTGTAGATATTAGATAGTGTATTTGATAAGTCATTTTCAGAAAATATGATAATTAATGATAATTTTTTATGCAATGATATAGCACTACATTGTGCATCTAGCCGTGGCCATACAGACTGTCTGGAAACCCTGATAGGCTTGTGTGGAGCAGAGGTGGATATTATTGACAACAATGGATGCACAGCTCTATTCTACGCCGTTACATTAGGAAATGCTGACTGTACCGAGCTTCTTTTAAATTATGGCTCGGAGCCAAATCGCCAGGATAGGAAGGGTCGAACCCCTGCCCATTGTGGAGCCGCAAAGGGACAACTGGAAACGTTAAAATTACTTGCCAAACATGGGGCCAATCTATGGCTTCGAAATGTTCGCGGAGATTTACCCCTTCACGAGGCAGTCCTTTCCAAGAGAAAGGACCTTGTCTTGTGGCTACTTTCACAGAGGCCTGATGCCGTCAACGCTTCAAACAATGATGGTCGCTGTCCTATTCATCTAGCTGCGCTTAATAATAACGTTGAGATGGTTAAGGTGCGTGTTTTTCACACATTAAGCTTACAATGAAAATACTTTTTTCACACAAAACTTGGTTCTCAAATGCTTGCTTGCAATATTTCATTTTACGTCAGTCAAGGCACTTTAGCTTTGTTTTGCATGCATAATAACATGCTTGATATCAAAGCGAAAACTTTCTCTCCTTGAGTTCATATTTGGAGAAAGTTGTGGAATAGTGAAAGACGGCCTTGTCTCCTACAACATGTGTATTATTTGATTTTTTGCTATGATTTGAAACCATGAGTTAGAGCTAATTGTCTGAGATTTTCCATCATGACTACACCCATACCCATTGATTCAAAATTTAATAGTTGTTCATTCAGAATATTCATATTACTGTTAAGCACAAATGAATTTATATATTTTAGGTACAAAAACCCTTTTTGTGTTTCTTGAAATAAACTATATATAGTACCTATAAAAGTGAATGAACTATTACTATAAAAATTAGTTTCATTGTAATCAATAATATAATAAGATAGTGCTTGGCTTAATAACACACCTCTTTTTAATAAAGCTTTTGCTGATAATAATATGAACTAAAACTAGGCATGTCATTATTTCTTTGCACTACTTTAATTTGTAGCTCGAGGATGTAAACACTTACCTATAGCGTATACCTACAAAACCTTACAACTTACAACAACTTATTACACAAGAAAGAAGGTACTTCCATCCATATGATACTTGATTATAGTTTACAGCCGAAAAAACTGATATATCATCAAATATATCTTCCCCTTATCTAATTCTGTTGTAACGACAATATTTCAATAACGTTGTCTGCATAAATTAAAGCTAAATACTGCGAAGAAACGCAGAAGCAGTTACGTTTTTTATTGAAGGTTATACTAGGTAATTAAATTAAGTTACACCGGTAAAATTACCTGAAATTGATGTTTACATTTGATATTCCTATTATGTCTACTCATGTAGAAAAATCATAATCTACTTGTATTTGAGACACGTACACAGTTGTTACACGTAGTACATACGGCAACAAAGTTGAGACCAAGCTACTACAGCTACTCCCGTTAATGGCTTTGTCACTCATATCCTAGTAAATTGCTGGAAGCATTTTCGGTGTTACTTGAAGGACAAATTTCTCCATTTGACAGTCATCATGTCATGAAAAGTTGTCTTTAAAAATATTGCTTGCTGGTTGACCTTAGATAAAAATATATTTTATGTATATTATCATGGATTGTGGGCAGGGTCGACTTTCAACATTACACTACGCCAAAAATATTAGAGCACAGTAAATATGTATCTAAAGTGAAGAAAATGTAGTCTCACCTCAAATTTGTCCAGTGCAAAACTTTTCTATTAGAAATTGTCGATATAATATATATGCACTTATCTAGGTATATTTATGCCGTATGTATAATAGTTTATGACCTTGTTTAAATGCGTACTTCCACTATACAACCTTGTGAGATTTATTGGTTTGTTATTACTTTCAAGCTCATGATGCATTGGATTCCCTCAAGCCACAAATTGAACATTTCACTGCATAATGCCTTATTGCTTACAATTTCCTGAACCAATCTTTAAACAAGGACGCTATTTTTATTGCTGCAAATCTTCCACTTTTCTTACACTAATGACAATTCACCCTTGACATGTGTTCCTGTTTCAGATTTTAATTGATCATTCAGCCGATGTCAACATGTTAATGAGAAGTGGCAAGGGAGCACCAATTACTCCACTTGACGCTGCTATGCACAAAGGGAACAGTGCCGTGGCAAAGTTTCTCCAACTTCATGGTGGGCTTCCATCTAATTCTCTGAATGACTCATCTTTGCAAAGAAGACTCAATAGGTACGTAATAAGTACAATTGTGATGTTCGTCATAAAAATTAAGAAAATTATAGAGATCGTATATAGTATTTCATACAGTACCTTTCCCCATCCGCTCATTAGTTGCGCTATGATAAAATTATAATGATTTATTTCCCATTCATTATACATTTTGACTATTATCCCACAATTTTTCTCACGAAACAAATTTTCTCTTTCAAGACTTATTTTTAGTCTTCTAGTTATTTCGATACAAGAAAACCCGAAAAATATGTCATTATGATACCAATTCCAATCGTGCACATTAAACATTAATAATACAAACGTAGTTTCTGATAAATTATTGCACACAAAAACGTAAAAACCGTAGAAAATACAAAAACAGTCTTTCTTTCTTTGTGTTTCTTTGATACGATGATGGTTTTAACATATATTCCCATTTATTATTCACATTTATTTGTGCAGTTTAGCCATTATAATAACAGGTCTCTGTAATGTCTCCATCCAAGTCTACTTGTATTCTTGTACAACTAACCTAGTTTTTTTTATGATGACGATGATGATTAATCAAACACTCAAGCACACTACCACTACACACAACAATACCCACCCCACGTGTATATACACGCATGACAAAATGAACAACGTAGTTTTCTCCATTTTATTCAGTATTATATATACACATAATTTTCTCATGACATGTACCTTCTTGATGGTAGAAAAGGAAACATTATAGTAGTGTGTATTTGATTATTGACAACTTACTAAATGAATTTTGTGCATGATGAATGATGATTGCATGCTGAGTAGTTCTATAAACAATTAAATAATCATGTAGGTCTATCGATAGCCATCGGAGTCCAGGGAGTAGCATGCAGAGCCAACTGGGATCCCATCAT
This sequence comes from Entomobrya multifasciata, assembly GCA_034693345.1. Taxonomy (NCBI): domain Eukaryota; kingdom Metazoa; phylum Arthropoda; class Collembola; order Entomobryomorpha; family Entomobryidae; genus Entomobrya; species Entomobrya multifasciata. Next base: position 49,352 of record JAQFXM010000266.1, read on the forward strand.
GACCCTTCCCCAGATGATCCCCATCGTGCTTTCATCTCACCCGAGGCCTTTGACACGTCTATAACACATTTCTCTCCCCAAGCCGGGGGAGGGGGTAAACAAGGTGGAACAAGTAGCACAGGGCCTTTCATAGCCACTTCAACTCCAATAATGGATGACAGTGTACAAACAGACCCAAGTCCTTCAGTTAGGGATATGCATGTCCAAGTGTCTGACGATTTAGCTTTGGATAGCGGTAGCACAACCTCCTCTCATAGAAAGTCGGAAAGGAGAAGGAGGAGAAATAAATCACCAAGAGAAAGTAGAAGCCCTAGCACTAGTCCGGATAGAGGTAGTCAAAAGCTTGCATCCCGAGCTAGTAAAAAGTCTTCAAGGAGATCAAGCCGGAGAAGTGAGTCGTTATCCCAAAACGGCAGCAATAGAAACTCTGAAGACAAGGAATTACAGGTGGCCAAGGATAAAAAGAGTAGAAGTACCTCCAGAGAAAAGACTGGAAGAGATGACATCAAAGATAGTGTACCTACCCGTCATGAGAGTAGTGATGCATTATTAGATACAACTCTGGTGGACGAGAAATTTTCAGAGTTGGAAAACGTCGCTGTGCAAAGTTCTGAGACTGATGCGAGGGAGGAGGATTTAGGTACCGGTGAAGGCATTGAGGAGGAGAAAGTTAGAAGGAGAAAGAGGTCAAAGTCAAAAACGCCTGTAGCGACAGCAGATGAGGAGGAAGCAACAAAGAACAAAGGAGAGAGCAATGAAGAAACTGCAGATGAGAAAAAGTCAGATGAAGGAGTAAATGAATCTAGACCAGAATCAAGAAAAGAATCGATTTTAAAATCAAGGAATAATTCTGCAAAACGAACATCCGTATCGTGGCAGGATGAAACAGGTGGTGACAAAAATGAGGCATCATCCAAAGAGATTGTTGATGAGGAAGAAGAGAAAGGTGCTCCTGAGGAAAGCAAGACTGAAACCGAGAAAAGTAAGCAAATAAAGTCTGATGAGAAGGGAGATGCTGAAGAAACTGAAAAAAGTGTTGAGAAAGTAGTAGCAGCAAAATCTCCTGAACCCGAACCTACCTCCGAAAAGTCTGAAACTGAATCTGTAAAGAAAGACAGTGTTGAAGCAAGAGTTGATGTGGAAGTTGAAGAAGTTTTGGATGAAATTGAAAAGGGAAAGTTGATAAATCTCCAAGAAGCTGCTGCTGCACGAAGGCGTAGTCAATCTAAATCATCATCCCGAGAACTATCCGTAGACCTGTCTGACGCAAGTACCCGAAGTGCCCATAAGCATTGCTTTGAAAAACATGGGAATGGGAATAAACCCAGGCCTGCTCCAAATAGGAATAGTTCTAGACTCACTAACAGCAAACTTGCACGATCTCCTAGTAAAAAATCTAATTCTCCTGCACGTTCCACCAGTACAAGTAGACTCCCATCCAACTCAGAAGAGCGTGAGATATTTTTACAAGAACAGATACTATCGAGCAAGCGTTTAGCGGCACCTTCCTCTCGGGGAGGAAGGGGAGCTGTCCAAGGGTCCCGTAGGGGTGGTGGTAGTAGTAGGAGGTCCAGCCGGGAGGATGAAACCGGTGGTGACTTCCGAGATTCTGGTTTTAGCGACCAAACTGTCTTGAGGAACACGTCGGCGTCGGAGGAGCAACACGCCAGAAAAGGTACTAAGACAACTTCTTCTGTTAGCATGAAACGGAGATACAATACTACCACTAGACGTCCTGGCTCAAACACTGCCATTGCTTCTACTACTTCCTCAATCAAAAGAAAAACGATTTTTAGTTCTTCAGCGAAAAAGATTAACCCGCCTCGTGATAGGAACAGATTTAATAACTCTGTTACAGTGAACCAGCTCATGCTTCAGCAGCAACAGGCTGAGATGATGCTCTTGGCTGCCGCTGCGGCAGGGATGGACAGGGATGGAGACGGCGACTCCACTTCCACCAGGGGCGACTCCATGACAAGCGGAGATGACTACCTGGATCAAAATGGAGGGGACAGGAGGAGAGGAAGGAGGCCAGTAATGGTGACCAGACCAAGGTCCAAATTAACGTTTAGTCGAGGGGAAGATGGAGCTGATAGTAGGCTTAGTCCAAGGGTAATGCGAAAGAGCACGGACGTGGAAACGCCCATTTCGGTTACACAAGCTATGCAGGCTAGCATGCGAAAGTAATAATCATATCGTTGTAAATTTTTTATATTGTTCGATTATTTGGATTTTGTTTGCATGAATTTATGAACTGTGGGAATTTTTAATAGGTATAATCTGGAAAGAGCTATTTTCCAACAGCTCTTGGAACTGAAAAGGCTACAAATTCGTGCGGGGAAAGCAAACGAGCAAGTTCTTGTGAAAAGACTGGCAGATAGTTACAAGAAGGCTGGTTTAAGCATCAATTATAAAGACTATAATGGGCCCTACACTTTCAAGAACTTTGAAAAATATTTATATGGTGAGTCAGTGAACATTGGAGTAAATATCGTATTACTATTGATGAATGTAATTTTAAGTATCGATATTTGATTGAATCTTTTTCTGCAGACCAACTTAAACTGCTACAAGGGAACAGAAAGATTGTTCCAAGATTTGCGCCTTCGGATGACTTGGATAGGTTAAGTGTGGCTTTGAAGAAGATGAATGCAACCAAACTCCCATACCTGGATGACGACGATAGATCTGCAAGCTGTTGTGGTAATGCAGAAACCGGATCTAACTGCGCCCATACTACACATAGATGCCATCATGCCGCCCACGCTTACACTGGTGTCCCTTGTGCAGCTTACAGTAAGTTCATATCATACAAGTATGTAGTATGGTATAAATAAATGTTTAACATTCTTAATTAAAATTACATCAATTTATATAGTTGGGAAAGGTCGAAAGCCAACATTTCTCCCCAAAGTAAATTCTCTTCGTGCTCCAGGACCAACCCAAACGGATGCAATGACACGAAATAGTATGATGAAAGGTTTAGATCCCAACACTCCAACACCAACAAAAACCGTTTCTCCCATGCAAATCTCAATATCCCCCAGAACCGATACACAGTCGCCAATAACATTAGAGGTGCAGCAGGGTCAGAGCACACAAGTATTTACTTTACCCACACAGTCACTAGACCCCACGAAAAATTACTACGTGAGCCTTTCCATCAAGCCGACACCAAATATGATGACTAATGGCGCTAATAATGGAGCTGCAAATGGGGCCACTACAGCGAATAAAATGAACTTTCACAATAACCATGGAGGAAGTAGTTCCTCTTTACCTCGAAACAACCCCGGAGATCTTGTCGATGATGGATCAATTTCTGCCCCACCGCCACCCGCTGAAAATGACCCTGATTTAAATATCCACGATATGGAGAGGGACAAACATAACCAGAGTATGTAGCTGTAGTGTTATTACTCTACTAACATTCGTTTAGCGATAAGAAAATCTACAAAACTTGTACTGTAATTTTAACGATAAACTATAACAAAAAATATTTTCCTTGACTATGTGCTTTCCTTTATGATTTACTGTTGAACAGAAGGAAAATCCATTAAATTTTTTGAGTGAAGGAAATTGTTTGTATAAAGCGAATTGTTTTTATGTTTGAATGGAAGGAGAACTTGTGAAAATCTTGTCGTTAATGATGTCTTCTTGAAAGCGCGAGGTGCGAGCGTGTTGTTTGCCTTACATTTCATTTTAAAAATTTGACCTCAATAAACAGCAAACGATGCAAAATCAAAATATATTGAAGACTATTGAAGCGTGTAATAGAAACTTGTGCAGTATGACTGCTTCGTATATATGAATACATTAAACATTGTGAAATGACAATTTTTAAATAAAGTTTTAACACGTTAAAAAGTAAGGTTTTAAAAAGAAGAAAATTGATTTAATCACACAATAAACAATCCTTTACAAATAATAATAATCCCGATTTATATTCAATTACATCTGAAAATCGAAAAAAGTTATTTATGCAAATTTATTTATGATTATAATTTCATCTATTTCAACATTAATATAAAATCGACTAATACACTGAGTTTCAAACAGATTTAAGGTTTTTAGGTTTAGGCGCTGCCATTATAATACAATTTCAATTTAATGCAAATTAAAGGACATGTTATTATAAGGGCCATTTTTGGGCTAAAATTAAAAAATCCCTTTTTGGTCTAGTTTTGTTAAGCTAATCGAGTAATATAAAACAGTGAAAGTTTCAGCTCGATCGGAACACCTGGACGGAAGTTATGACCGGTCAAATACAATTTGTTGTTTAAGCGTCTGTATTTACAGAAAAAATGTGATAAAAATGTAAAGGTAAACTTTCATTGGATCGTCACAATCAGAACCGGAAAATTGGTAGAAGTTGAACTATACGGTTCATCGACATTCCAGGGTTTACAAAATGGTTGGGACACAATGAAGCAAAATGTTGCTTCGTCTCTGAAATTTGTTTAGAGTACAGATTACGTAGAATTATATTAATGCAATGTTCAATTAAATATTTTTTGGAATTTAACAATAATTAAGCATGGCAAAATCCTGAACTGTAGGATGAATTCAAAGGCTGTAGTTTATGTTTAGCTGCTAACTGAAAAATAACTATTTTACTCTTTATAGTAATATTGATATGCTAACATAATTGTTATGTAATCATAATCGTAGTCGTACGTAATCATCATCTGCATGCTCAATTGAACTATACCTAAAAGTGTATTTTTCTGTATTACTATGTTTTATATCATATACCAAACTTTTTCGTATTGTAGACTTACTTTTACTATTATTGTGACATAACTGTCAAGGTCTACATTTATCCTAAAATCTCAATCTACCCATTAATTGATTTAAATTAGTACTCAAAAATTTATAAAAACATAAATGTAGCGAAAAGGCGAATCCGATGACTTGTACGAAAAATGTAATCAATTAATACTATTTTACAATCTGTTTTTTACTGAAGTTATGAGAGAAAGCCTTTTTTATTTCAAGCTACACATTGCATATGTGTAATTTTCATGCAAACTTTAAATATTGCCTAAACAATACAGCATTTAATTATCTTGTAATGCTTGTTCAATTACGGTTATATAAACCCTCGTGAGTTTTCACGTGTCTGTCTGTCCGTAGTCGTCTTCTAAATTTAAGGAATACATAATACATATAAGCCATAAATAATAATCGAATGAGTAAATTGACATTTCATTGTTCACGTTAATGGTAAAATGTCTTTAGTATTTTCTAATTGACTTTATGAATATTTAACATCACGTGATAAACTTGAATTTATATTTCCACGCTTCAGTCATGATTCTTTTACAAGTGCTCTAAAGCTGTTTCAATATTTTTGAGAAGAACTTAAATACATTTATTTAACCATACCAATAATTACAAAATAAATACTGTATTTTTGAGTTGTGACATCTTTTTTATATTAAAAATTAAAGTGTACTTTTAACTTCAGTCTTCATTCGTCGTCCATCTTCTCTCTGAAAAGTTTTATATAAATATTTATCATGATTGCTAAAAGAAATCTAGAACTTGTTCGAATTCTATCAAGACTTCTTTACTTTCTCCATATTATTCCATTTCGATGGGCAACAACCCAACAAAAATATACATATTCTAGTAATCGTTTAATCTTTACTTTTATTCACGCCATTTCAGCGATTTGTCACATATTACTACCATTAACTTATTTAGTAAATTGTAGGATCAATATTCAAGAACAAACGTGCAACAAAATTTACCTCAAAACTTGTTTCTTTGCAATAACATGGCAAAGTTTAATGCTAGTCGAACTCATTTGTCTAACTCAGGATGATCCGGAACAAGTTGTTATAGCACACAATTGGGTGGAAAGCTTTGTAGCATCAATAAAACGTAAGTTCTGAAACCAATCCACTTTGACATATTTAATACCGTTCCATTTATTTATTTATTTATTTTTCTAGATGACTTACTACGACAGAAAAAGTTCTCAAAATCATCATATTTCAAGGTTATCAATGTCCTTGTTATTATTCTTCCATTTTCTCTACTTCTTATTCCAGTGACCACTACAGTTAAAATAATTAAGTTTCCTGAAACCCCAATATTTTTTACATCACTCGTTTTGCATTCGTCTTCTTCTTGGTTTTTCTTTCTTCGTCTATTGATTACAATCGTGTATTTGTATTTTTGCATTTGCGCTGCTCTTTCTTTAAGCTATCTAATTATTTATAACACAATTTTGTTTTCCATGTTTGTCATAATTATGATGAATGAATTAAGACCTGGTCTACCCGAAAAAGTTTACTTTTTGAATAGTCAAGTAAGAAGTTTACAGTATTTACCAGTATTTTACCGACAAGTTGAACTTCTTCATAAAGTTTTAACGAATACGTATGCTCTTATGATTTTACCTGTTGAAGGTCTCCTATCAATTATCATAATAGCTTGTAATTGTAGCTTCATTTTGTATAGCAGCGAAATGAGCCGTTTACAAACCGTCCTTGTGGTGAATATACTATTTATTGTGTGGTCAGTTATTTACTTCTTATATGAATTTGGGGGAAGATTCGATAAAAATTCACGAAGAACCTTGACAACATGGAAAAAAATTAAGTGGACTGGTAGTAAACGAATTGAAGTAAACTATTTCAAAAAGTTTGTTTCAAGTTGTAGGCCATTAAAGATTTGTTACAAAGGATATAGGAAAATCCAACGGACTACTTTGCTTACAATTGTGAAAAGTATTGCGGTGAGTACATTTCGGGTGGTTAAAATGCTAAAAAATTGAATATAAGTCAATCAAGCATGTTTATAATAATGTCAGTTTACTTTATATTGAGAAAAATCTCCAGTTTTCAAGTGAACAAATTTTCATTATTTATTTGTTAGTTTTTGCTGCCATTTGATTTATTGACCGTTAGATATTTTTTTGTTGTTTGTTGAATGTTGTTCCATGCAAAACAAAGTGATTTTTACAGGAGCTTTTTTGGTTTCTTTTTGACGTCACGTACATATAATTTACAATATTGATTTTTTATACCTGCTCTCAAATTGACCAAAATAGCAAATAAATTACTATCCAAAACGTGTTACAACATATTATAAGCCTCTCAATCTCAATTACTATAATAAGCACACTATACACACTTGTATTACATAAACGTCGATAGCAACTCGTGTCTAGTGTCCAGTAAACACTCAACCAACTTTTTTCTGGACAAGTGAACAACTTGTTATTCGCTTGCCTGCACAAATACCTTTTTCAAAAAACCACAACATGTGGTCTTTCTTCATTATAAAAATGTGAAACTACTTTTAATTTTTATTATTTTAACTTGTGACAATCTTTTGAATAAAGTTTAACTTTAAATTGTACAGTAAAAATAAAATATGCATTAAAAATTCAATTGCGTTTAGTATAATATATTCTCAGATTCGTGTTCAGCCTGTCATGCAATTTTACGCCAATTGGCTAGATTTTACTACCGGTTATGCGGTTTCATGATTTCATGGACTGGCTGGAGCTTGACTTGATTTTCTTTTTATTCTCACCTGCTTCCCTCCTAATTAGACACAAGAACAATGGACCATCTCTTGAAAAATCTACTGAATTTCACACGATTACTAAATAAATACTCACTTCACCTGCCATTCATTTTTTCCTACCTGTTTTCATCGGCAAATTATAAACGAAAATTTATAAACGAGAAATCACAGTGCAGTGGACAAGCCAACCTTTTACGCAAGAAAAAGTCTGAAAGTAATTTTCCCGGCAACTTCGCAATGCCATTTTTATATTTAATCATAGTTTCCATTCTAATTTGCAATTTATCAAACCGTTTTCATCTCTGATGATCATGATCATCATAAAATTTTATCCAGCCGGTTTTCGTACTTGAATTGAGTGCAAGTTGCAATTCAACTCTTCTCGAATATATTTTTCTATCATTTGATCTAAATAAATTTTTCCAGTCGCTGTGTTTATATCAAATCGTACTGAACGTTCAAATTCGCTACCAACTGACTACCAAACCCAATCTGCACAAATATTTTAGCATGTGAAAAAAATCGAATCCAGATTGCTACTTCTCAGGCTCAATTACAACTTGACAAAAACGACCAGATTGTTGAATAAATTTATTTTGCTTCTCATCTTCAATGTTCTATTATATAAAACCCCTTTTTTCATGGCCAGCATTGTAACCGCATCATCATCACTTAGATCGTAATAACTTGATCACGACTTTTATTATTCCTACAGCCTAACAAAGAAATGAGGTAACTTACCTTAAGAAAACCTGACATATTGCAAGATCCCCTTTCTTTCAACTTGTAATCTAAATTCGATTTCAATTCAGTTCAAAAACTAAAGATGCTCAACATTCTCAATATCTTAGGTAACGATTTACTTTATATTCGTATGTATATCTAATATATAATTTACAATACACTCTTGTCATATTGATTTCATGTGACGTACTTTGCATTCAATTATCGTGCTCGGTCATCACTATATTTCTCAGGCCCTATACAAATTTTGAGTTGACCTTAATGACTTTTTAAACGAGTGCATGTCTGCATTGAATAATCATTGCAAATGAAAATGTAATGTAATGATGATAATGCATTATTTTACATAGCGTGTTATCAATGAAATGAGCCAACTTTGATTGCTTATATCTAAAACTGCAGGTAGTAAATCGAAAAGTTCTTAGTACCATTAGATAGAGATCATTTCAATGTGTATATTTGCAAAAAAACATAGCTCTAACTTTGAATATTCAAAAGTTGTCGGAAGTTGAAAAAACATGAGTTTTAAGGTATAGTTTTCGGGTAAAACTTTGACTGCTGAAAAAAATCCGAAGGGTTCAAAACAAATCCTGGTTTAAATCTTACGTTAATAGTAGTAAGTGTATGTTCAATTTGCAGGCAACACTTAGCCTTGAGGGTCTCCCTGGT
>JAQFXM010000267.1:0-58306 GCA_034693345.1 Entomobrya multifasciata
TAGAACACATTTGCAGATGAAGGAGTTTATGGCATAAACGTAATATGAATGGGCAATCAAATGGATGAATTATTATAGCATACTATTCACGACTTTTGATTGAAACAAAAACGCACATGTTAGTGGATGGACAGAACTAATCATATTAACTTCTTGATCTTGAAAATATTTGTAATCCTCCTTAGTAAAAGGTATGCATTTTGCTTGTGTATGAGTTAAATATTCCAAATGACATATAAACGTCATTTATGTACATAATTAAAATATTTTCCTAATTAGTATTCCATTCAATCATATTATTTCTATTGGTAGTAATTTGTGGATAAATCTGTGTTCATGTGATTTATGATGATTCAAACTGAGCAAATATAATGCATTTTGAACAAACGGTTGACTGGTTATGGCATTGGATTTGCATTTTGGCAACTGTTGCAATTAGATTAAAGAGAGAGGGGGAGCGGAAGTAGTTCAGAACTTTAGCTATGACAGAATTTATGATAATTGTGCTCTCTCAACGATAAAAATATTGATTTTTTGTGCGGTAGTGTACTAAAATGCCACGCAGATAATTTAAGGTGTTTAACTGCCACCAATGCTAACTTTAATGATTATGAAATGATGCATACACAGAAGTTGCATGTGCATGTATGATTTATACTTCTCTTCCTTCTCTATCCAAACCTTTTATGTTACATATATGTAAGTATGTAGTTAAAATCGCACTTAAATCTGCATTTTAACATGTACAACAACGTGGAGTTATCCTTGATTTCTTACTATTAAAGTATGTCATGTTCGTTGTCTTGAGTACAAATTCTAAAAAAGAACAAGTGCTTATTCCGCCTTACAATACAATAATACGTAGTAAAATGCAGCTAAAAACTGAATATTAAAATTTATACCTCATGTCTTCCGCTATCTGACATTTTTGTACATGTGTCCAGCAGCGAAACAAAGGTAATGGACAGTGCTATATTTGGAAAACTCAAACTGTTAATTGGAAAAGCATATGCACATTTGTCCTTTTTATTGAACTACTAGCTAGCATGGATTTCCATATGAAAGATTTCAAAAGTATTACTCTGTGAAATACGCAAATTGGTTAAGGGAAATGACCAAAAAAGAGATAAAAAGTAAACAGACATAAATAAGATGTCGTTTACCTGCTTGGAAAAATATATAAATAGTAATTTTATAGACAAGTTAAATATTAAAAATATTTCAGTACTAAATATTTAAACCTTGCTGCACAAAATGATGTCATTTTTGCTTTCAATTCTTCAAGCATTTTCTCGATTTGCATTCTGGCAATTTAATATGCCATAAAACTGACTCAAATAACCAAGAAATGAACAAAGTTTAATAACAAGAACACTTGGATTTGCCATGTTCCGAAAAATATTAAACAAAACAAAAAGCCATCCATAAAATGCATGCAGGTGGAATAAAGCGTCATCAATTCCACAGAAAAACGTTTTTTAATGGTGTGGTAACGTCATAATTATTATTTATGCCTTTCCTTTGTTCAATCGACAACAAAAACATTTCAGGAAAATGACTTGCAAAAATTTCAGCAGAACAACCACCGATTTCGCACCGACCAGCACAACAATAGTTGAAGAAAGCCGAAAGAAATTTGAATTGCTATTTTTTAAACCATTTCCTGCTTAAAATGAACCACCCCGTCATCGCCCAACTTACTAAATGTTTCAATTCAATTGCAATCATACAAGAATCTCCTTTCACTACAAGCTACATAAGCCCTACAGTTTAGCTAATTTTATGAACAGTAAACTTTTATCATTAATTTTTGCACAAGTTGCACTTTCAGTAGCAAAAGACAAACTTTTCCTTCACTCAAAGAGCATTATGCATTTATGTATTTCAATATTCTTTGCATAATCATTTTTCTCTTTAGCGTAGGTGAATAAATGGAAGAACGGGTTGTTGAACAGTTTTTTTTCTCCTCAGATCTGAGAAAATTGAGTTCATAGAACGGGGTCCATAACACAAAAAATTCCATTACTATCATCACCGCTGCTAGAGATGATGTTCCGAGTAAGCAATGCTTACGAGATACGACGCTTATACGCTGATGATGACGACGGAAAATGTATAGAAGTAGCATTCAAAAAGCCTCAAAACTTATACGCGAGTACACCCACACACGTGAATCAAAAAGGTCAGATGACTCATGTGGAAGTAGTGGAGTACATCCACGTAATGTCTATTACATAATAAGGTTATTACACGGAGGAGGAATAGCAGAGGAGACAACAGACGACAAGAGAGATTCAAATGGAATTTAAACCACATCACACAAAAAAACAACACTGAGTCAGCTACTTGTACTAATGAATAAAAATGAAAATGTAACGGAAACGTCACACAACCATAACGGCAGAGTAGAGAAAGAGAGAGAGAGGATACAGCGAAAGAATATATGATTACCCGGAATATCCATCAAAATGGAAGAGTTGATTAAGTTAACTGTACAAAATTACTCTTTAACTTCCGTTACATCTCATTCCTATAATTTTCTCTTTCTCCTTAAAACTTTCTAACTCACTCAAGAAATTCCTCGAAAACTTCTAGCTTTTTTTATGATAAACGCAAACATACAAACAAATTATCTCCAAGAATAAAGTAGCAAATAAACCTTACATTTAAGCTTTTTTCATACAAAAAATATAAGATCAAATTAAGTTTAAACAGGTGGAGTATAATTTATTTAGAGAAGAAACAGGTACGACAAGGTACCTCACAAAGAAAACTTAAACCAAAAAAACTCTCTGCATTCTTCAACCTCTCACTAAACGCGCAATTCAAACTTTAAATAAATTTGTTATATCATTTTTCTTACCTTTAAAAAAGTTGGTTGATTTACTGGATTGGATTTTCCAATTTTAAATAATCCTTCCTTTTTAAATTTCTTTGATTAAAAATCACTTGAGAAAACTCACAAAATTTTTGTGTACTCGTTTGTGCTGCTGGAACGCAACAACTGTCTGTCTGCCTATTCTTGCAGTATACCAGCACATACACAACCACACACAAAATGTTATAGAGACAAGCACCGCACCAAACACAGTTTGCAAGTTTGTTATAAAAGTAATGCACCGCACCAACAGAGAAGTGAAATGAAACACAAAAAATTCTTTTTAGACTATTCCTCTTCTTTTGGCTTACTTTGTACTTTGCTGCTCTGCTACCTTGTCTATTTTGTTTAGTCCGCTTGATTTTCCTTTTTACCTTTTTTCAACTTGCAAAGGATTAACGTATGAAAGGATAGCAGGCAAAAATACTACTAGTTTACAATAGCACACCAGCCACACGAGCAGAACTTGCGATGATTCTATTCACCATACAAAATATCATCTAACCAGAAGAGGAGCCAACAAACCCAGCATACACCACTTACTAGCACCAGTACAACTTTGTTACTAGTAAAATTCATTGAAAAAGAGTTTCTCGTCATGATCATCGCGTCGTGGGGTTCTATACAGCCCTTTTTCCCTTACAAAGCAAGTTGAGTATTTGTAGGATACAAACTTGATTCCTTGCACATGCATCCCCTTGTTTTTATTGTAGATCGCCGCGTAATATACCATGCCATTAATGTATTTTTCTTTGAGAGCATTATTGTGTGTACAAAGTTGACAATGCCTTGAAAATAATACAAGGCAGTTTAACATTTTACTATGGTTTACAACAATGTACTTATGCTGCTGCTGGTGAATGTTTCAAGCTGCTCTGTCTGCAAGCAAACAGGCGTACATTATATCGCGGCGTATGAATTGTTTTACTTGCTCGTGGTCTAATGGTTTATAGTATTTGAGGTGTGTGTTTGTATAGTTTTAACGCGATGCGGAAGCAAAAGGAGAGAGAGAGATTGACTTTCAGACTACTTTTATTATCTTTTTTTGCAAAAGAACCAAGGGATTTTTGATGCTCGTGTGTGTCTAACAAAGAGAAATGGAAGGAAAAAAAGAGAAGTTTTGAAATGGGGATTAGGCTTGTCTGTCTGTCCATTTAGAAATGTTAAGAAATTTGGTGTAAAGGAATTAGTAAATTTAAGAACCAACCCCTTTTTCACTATTGGATATATTTGCATGCAACTTTTTACCCGATCATTTGTTTATTAAGCAGATGGCACATTTATTTTTAAAAAGAGGAGACATAAGTAAACCCGTTTCGTTTTCCTAAAATTTTCTTGCATTTTCATTCTGTTCACTCCACTATTTTTCTCACAACATGATGATAATGCATAATACCGTAATTTTTACAATGTTCAGTTATTCGTTTGCTTTCAGTAACAGCATTCTTTTCTTGTGCCCCTTTTCTTTCTCTTGAAGCAACTTACTCTCTCGCTAACCTTAATATGCTCATAGAGAATGGCAAAACAATCGCCATTAGATAAACTCACTTTTACTACACTACCATGGCAAAATTATTATATTATGATCACTCACAATAGCATTCAGTTTGCCCATGTCTCGGTGGTTTTTAGTAATTTACCTTATTTTTCGTAAGTCATCAAGTTATCACATATAATATATATCACATTATTCTGAACAACCCAGCAGCTGCCTCGTACTTCGGACTTTTTTCTTTGGCGTACTACTTTGTTCTTATTTTTTAACCTTCCACACATTCATCATGCAAACCGAATCCCTATGAGATTCGATTTGACTTCAAATACTCCTCCTCATTCCAAAAAAAAGTTTGTTCATATGCCTCTCTGTCTGCATCACACTTCAATTCAAACACACGTTCTCAAACATCATTATGATATACTATTAAACATTGTTTGCTATAAAATCCTAGTAATTCGAAATTTTCTCTGTTTGCATTCCTAACTGACTATGTGGCGATTTTCCTAGTACTAAATCAACATCATAGAATTTCAACATTTGCATACCATGTGCATGTGTAATATTTTACAAAGATTGTGTTTTCCGATTCAAATAAAACTACTAACAATTTCGGTTTTGTTTGCACTACATCTCCCTGTACTCTTATATTTGTGTCAGTTGGATGAATTCAAATATGTCGTACTAGAATACAAAGAGGACTTTTTTTCCTCTGGTATAACCTTGTGCTCCTAGCTTGCACTCTTGTTTGCGCCTCGTGTTTGTCCTTTTTCCTGTTTTTTTTTGCACGAGGATCGGGGTTTTATAACTTTCTTACATAATACCATATTACTCTTGGTGAAATGTCGATGGTGATGTCCGTTATATGTAGGTTGGAGGTGGTGGTTCGTGGTTCCAACATCATGACAAAGTATACATTCAGCCTTGATGGTGAAAAGCAAATCATTTGAGAAACTCACCCAATGCCACACTTGTAATTCCAAATTTTTCGTACTTTTCCGCTCACTCGCAAATTTTATATAAGCTATCATACATCATATAAAACACCAATACGAATTTTTATGATAGGTGAAACTAAAATACTGTAATATCTGCATTCATAATCCTCTTTACTCACACGAGTAGGAAAGTACAAGCAGAAAAAAAAGATCAGGGTGACGATAATGATGGCTGGGAAAACCTTTCAAGTATACGTCCTTCAGTGCAATTGCACTTGCAACCCAAACGTAGCAGAATCAGTCGAACAAGCCAAAAATGTGATCGTAATTAGCATGCCGCATTAATAAACGCTTATAAAATCTGTATGTTCAGAGTTAATCGGATAATCAAGAAATAATGACCTTATATTTCTAAATATTCATGTATCAGTTAATATAATGTCAAGAATATCTTTTAAACCCAATGTAAGCACTTTTGAGCTAAAATATTTTCTAAAATGCGCTGTATGTGAGAAATCCACAAAAACATAGTGTATCAGATAAACCGATAATTAGTTGATGCCATCATCATACCAAATAAAAAATGTAATCTTTGTATTTGTACTTCATAAACCAATTTTTTTAAAAACTTTCTTTTTCTTAACTCTACCTTGTAATTTTTTCGCTGGCTTCAATCACACAAATCACAAAATTTACAGTACGTCATATTTTCTGCACATATTATTATGTATAACATAAAAATTGCCAAATTTATTTTCATAAAGCTCACAAATGCTCTTTTCGTGGTTAACTTATACTAAGATTGAATTATTGAAGCTTATCGCATTTGTGCTGTCATTTACATTCATTCACTCATGTATTTCTTTTCCACACACCTGTCTACCTTATTTACTAAAAAACAAAATTACAAAATATTTACACTCGTTTAGATTCATCCGTGCAGAAGTTGAACCAACGCGTTTAGTTATCTCGGAACATCATCACCAGTCAGTAACCAAAACACAAGCCAACATCCTAGTAAACTAAACTACGTAATCCGCAATTTCATATTTACCTATCTATCTTAAGAGCCTTTTATTCATGCATATGAAGATGATGATGACTACTCTGTTCTGCAGAGTAAGATTGGCATTTACCGTTACATTTTTTCTACTTGCTTTGCCATAATGTAATAATACACATTTCATTGCATTAGTCCACTCTCTGGCGACCGACCAGTTTTTATCTTCTATATTTTTGTTACATGAGTACCATTACAGAAGTAAACTGCTGGCAGTATTAAGAAAAGAGGAAACGTATCCATAGCCAAGGCCATCTCAGTCATTCTTTTCAACAAACAGCAGCAGCGCCAGCAGGCGTTGTACTTTGTTCAGTGCAAGAAAATATCAACACAACAGCAGTCAAATTAACTGCTTTGTTGGAGCGTTTTTTGACGTTGTCTATAGGTTATGTTTTATGTTATCCTACATGCATGGTGGTAGTGGTTAGTGTTGTTTTTGCTGCTGCGAAAATGTTAAACTTGCAGGTAAAGGGCTATGTGTGGCTCTATATTTCTACTGGTGCAATTTCTCTATAGGAGTTTTTATTTTGTAGCAGCGGTAGTTCTTGTAACAGAGCAAAGTCCGAATGGTAAACCATTAAGGCTTGTTTTTTGCCTGCTGCGTATTTTCTACGTACATCCTATATTGTTAAAAAACAAAACACAATCTTTCATCTATCATCTATTATCTTTCTTGACCCAACTAACTAGGCGGTGTATCCATATTTATATATGTATCTATATAATGAATTTCATATCGATGCATATTTCAATTTGCACTTCAGGTATTTCTGCAATGTCATGTTATACACCGCAGTAAATTACTCCCTATCATGGTCAATTTTTTATAGCGCAATTTTTTTGCTCTGTGTAGTCTTCCAATAATGTATGCTAATGTAAGGATGTATCCATTCAAGTGGAGTATAACTTGAAGTAATAATGGTTATATTGGGGTTGGCACTGGTCTGGCCCATCTCTTTCATTTTTTACTGCTCTTTGCTACTGGCAATTTTTAATTTAACAATCGAATGCGTAAAAATATAAAACAGCATGAAAAAGTGTGACACTGGTGAATTGACGTGTATTCCTTAATACAATTTATATTCAATTGTTACTATGGTTATGGTATAATACGGTAAAGCGCAACATTTTGTCTAGTCTGGATAGTCAATTTTCATTATATGCCGTTGCTTTGATATAGTGTCCTTCATAATACCTTACTCTACATTTACATACAAATACCATGCAATGGTTATTATGAGACACTGTTTTGTAAAAGGTGTGGGAAGAGTTGACGAAGACGGCAACGGTATTAGGCAACCGACGTTGTTGTCGTGTTTACGTCGATGCGTAGTAAGCGAAGTCAGTTATACTTTGAAATGTTATAAAATGAGTAATCCACCTCATCAAAACGATTTATTTCTTGGAACTTCGTTGGCTTATATTGATTATTTAACCTTATGGCAGTGATGGTCGTACTAGTAAAAGCGAAAGAGGAAACCATGATATAATGAATCATAAAAACCAATTCTCTGGAATGGAATGTTTAAATATTCAAATCCTCTTGTAAGCTTACATGATATAAGAGAATAGATTAAAAGTAAGGTTTATTGCACTCGTGATATATAAGCATTACGTAGCCTTTCCTGGCGCTGCCTTGGTCGTGACAAACATATTTTGGAGAAGATCTATGACATCATCACTGACGAGCCACGAACCCAGTGGCAGCCCAGCCAGCCTAAAATACGTCAAATATTTACGTAAAGAGTAGCAAGTGGGAGTTTTTGGAAAAAGCTGGAGAACAACTCTAATGGATTTCGGGTGAAGGCGTATAGACGTGTGTGTTTTGTGCAACAAGCAAGTACGCTAACCTTTATTTCCGAGGAACTCATCACGCAACATGCCAGATACAACGAAACTGTGTAGCATATTCCTCGCTTTTGTTTTCTCCAGCGTTTTTTCATAGAATAGAACATTTATTTTGAAAGACAACGACAGGATGTCGATGGAACCACAACAAAAAACGTCGTAGGTGTATTTGCGTTTGCACAAAATGAATTGGATTATCTTCAATACAATACAGCAGGCATACAACGCATAAAATTGAATAAATTATTTACAAACGTCAAAGTGGAGAACCGAACCGTGAGACAAAATTCTTATCAGGGAAATAGCTATTATTTGCCATTCAACTCTACTTTGCTGGCTCAGTTTATCCTGTCGCCGCCGAACCAATAATGCTGACGACGATAATACTTAAATTATCATTGCTATGTTTATGCTTGTCTGGTATTTTGTTATTTTCGTCTCAGGAACTTAAAGCCAATAAATCCAATAGGCAAACTTACTCTACATGGTAAATGCAAATTGGCATTATCAATCAAATAACCCCATTATTGTCTGGCCTACTGTATCAGAATTTATTGGTGATAATAATGATATATATGAAATTATTTAGTGATGGTATATGGAAGATTATTATCGCTCAAGTGAAGATAAGATTAGGGTAAACGATAAGAAATGAAAAGCTAGTTTGAAATGGGGATTTACGACTGCGAGAGCTTAATGAACTTAATTCATGCATGCAACATCAACAAAGCTAAATGGAAACCTTCCTACGCACGTCGATAGAAATAATCTAATGCTAAATATAAAGGAACCTGATTATTAATATTAATTTACGCACACATGAGCGGATATCTATCTTCCCGGAACCAAATTAATACGCATAATGAAAATTTGTACATAGGTAAACTAAAGAAGCCATTCAGCCTTCTACTGGCCATTAGCATGTGTGTGTATCTTTTATCAATAATATTTCAATGCTCACTAATTCAATACCAAAAATGTAAAACATAAGATAGAAACACAGACAGAGGCTAGAGACAGACAAAAAAGTTCATGTGAACGACATGCCCGACGATATCTCATGTTTTCGAAAACCATTTGAACTTTGACCGTCCTTTATAATGAGCTTGCATGTTGCCATATAAGCAGTAGTACCTGAATTTCGCATGTAGTCATAAATTATATTTTATCTGTGTACGGAAGACTGTAAATAAAACAGTTAAAAGTCGACAGCTTAGATTTTCAAAATTTTTACTTACCCTTTTCGATCCTTTAGCTTCGAATGTCTAGGTTCATTTTGACAGATCCAAAAAAGGAGAAATTACTTCCCCTACACAGTACACAGACAATTACAAATTTCTCAGTAAACCAGAATTTTTACTCAAAATGATTTATGTTCTATTGTGGAAAGCTCAACAAGACTTTGATTATGACTTCGATTCAACCTGGCGTTTTAAAAAGTTTTCTCTCCAATCTTTTCCAACTTGACTTATAAAAACCCCACTCCAACTCTTTCAGCACTTGCGATTTCTCACTGACTGACTGATAGTAAATTAACATCTATTCTAACATCAAATACCATCATGATCTATCACACGACTCTGACTGTGTATAAATGATACTTATAAATACATACAGCAGCATTACATGCGTGCCTTTAATTCTTTCATTCATTCATTGTTCATTCGATCTTCCTTCATCCTTCATTTGATCGACGCAACGCACAATGTTTTTTAATGTAAATAGTTATACTCATTTATACACTTCTATCTACAATGTATATGTTGTCATTTTTTATAACTTCAGAATATTTAAAGTTAGCTATAAAACTATAACCTAGCTAATACCCTAATACTTAATATACAACTTTGCTTGCAATTTTGATCTAATCTAAACCATTTTGCCAAATTGCAAAAATTCTTTTATCTAGAACAAATCCAGCGTAGTAGTTCACTCACATCCTATAATAAAATGATATTTTGCATTAAACGTTATTGTTAGCATGCAAACTTTTTGATGATGAAAATCAACGTGACCATTTCTGTTTATTAACAGCTACTTAAATTCTAATTTTACACTATTCGTATTGATTTTCATGCATGAATTGTAAAATGATTGGCATGTGTTTAGTTTGAGTATTGCATTAGTTGTAAACTTGTAAGTGTACTGCCATGTCAAAATAGTAAAACAAATGCTTAACTACAAAACTGTTATGTTATAAAGTTATTCATGAATATCATAAATATTAGACCATGTAAGATCATACGGATCGTTTGTCATTTATTATCCGCATCATTACTCACTTAATACATTTTGATAGTTTTTCATAGATTTCATACAGGCTTGATTTGATGCATGCGAGTTTTGACATGTGTCAGTCTAATCTTCTGCTGTCTTTGTATCGGCCACTTTAATAATATCTCTATTGGTGTGGTGACAATTGTATAATATTTCTCATGCGTTTATTACATAATCTTTTAATAACACATCAAGCATATACATAAAATGGCAATGGAAATAATTGCAAACTTTTAACCGTATCAAAGCGATATGCCCACCATTATCACCCATTTAATGTTTGACTTGCTGTGCTACTACCACCACCTTACAACCGATAATAAACATAAGAGTAGATTCCTTTATTTCCACAGAGTTGTGCCAACAGAAAATTTGAAAGTTATGCCACGAGAAACCGACGACAAGATTGATTAAATGATCAAATATGTACAGATTGTGGGTTTTCAGTAGTAGACTATAAGGGTAGTCAAAGTTGCTACAAAACAGCATCAAACCACTTCATGTTTAGATAAAGTAAAGTTGTAAAAGGTATAATAGGGTACCCAAAAGATATAATGTGAGTAACACTAACACTTCTATTTTTACCAAGATCAAATTTTTTGGCTGAATTGAAATTAAAAAAGTGAATCTGAAATGAAAGCGTTTAGTTTGTACTTTACTTTTTTACATACACATTTATGCAATTTTGGCTTGATTACACAAACCATACAGAACAGACAAGTCATACAAGACTCAAGTTGAATATTTTTTGTATATTATATGCATTAATGTATTTATCTATTTTTTCCTCTAAGGCAAGTGTTAATTAATAACTAATAATAACTCGTGTCTCTCTGATTATTGCACATTTTTGTTACAATGGATGATTGGGTTTTTCCTTAACAATTATTATCAAGAGCAGTTCTACGAAGCGAATAGTTAATCCAAGGGCTTAACTCTCAAAGACACGCATGTTTTAAGTAATCACGTTAGACTGTGATGATTATTTTATTGCATAAAATGTTTCTGTAGGCAGTAAAACTCCTGTTACTGCTACTTTTGATATTTAGCACAAGATAGTAAACAGTTTCATAGCTAAATGGAAGATCATTTATAAGCCATTTCAAAGAATTACTGCACCTCATACTGCAAAAAATGAGAAACAGTTATGTTTGTGTGCGAAAAAGTAGAGCTCCTATTATGCATACACATTTTTGTGGTGATGGTAGGAGGACTGGCTTAACTGCTTCCTCATTTTTCCTTTTAGTTCTCCTCATTCACTGCCATCATCATGATCATCATCACCAAGCCACGTTTACTTTTTTCCTTTTATAATAATATTGGCATTTTTAAGTAGCACAAGCATTAGTTTGAGGGACTTTACGTCTCATTACGCACATCTGTCTGTCTATCACGTATTTTGATGCATTGCTAAAAAGGATAGTAAAGTTTAGAAAACCTTTGTTGCAATCCCAATATTTCAGGAATTATTAGATAACAACAAGTAGTATTATTTCTAACAAGTATATTGGTTCATTAAGATCTAATATTTAAAATATTTGAGTTCTCAATTAGTATAAATACACATCAATAGGATGTCAATAAATTTTTCTGATAAGATGTTTTTGATTTGGATGTAAAATTAGTAACAATTTTTTTCCATAAAAAGTTTTTTAACATCGATATTTTTCAACAGGAAATATTTTTACATCATTTATAGTTTATTATTTCCTTTTTGATTGCTATTGCAACTTTAATACATTGAGCTGTCTTCATTTTTTTGATAGAAGTGATTTAATAGTAAATAGTAGTGGTTGTAGTAAGGGATTTTTTAACTTCATCGCAATGAATGAATTTTAGGTCAATGTTTGTAGGTAAGCAGGTGAGGTGTACTGTGTTACTTATTATTATGCACGCCATGTGAAAAAACGGTAGAAGTGGAGAGAAAGTAGGTCAATTCCCCTTGCGTCATCCTGTTAAGGAATGCGATGCTGTTCTCTGTTATGTGGTGCTGGTGGTGATGCTGTACAGCCATTTGCTGACATTATGTCGACTATTGTGTACACTAGTATGCACATTTGAATGATAATTTATTGTAAAAATATTACGCTGTTTCAGCTGTTGCGGTGTGATAATGATGATGAGATGAGATGACGGTGTGGTGGTTTGCTTGTTGTTACAGAGCAGTGCATATTTGCGTATCTCTACATTGAGCAAATATACAGATAGATGAGAAGGAGAGATGCAGACAGGCAATGCAAAAGATTGACATGAACAGATAATTTTAAATATATCAAAGAATCGCACAGACCACTCGTTAAAAATAGATAAAAGTATGAAATGTACTCAGTGTCTACTTCACTTGATGCAAAGCTCATTGAAAAGCAAAAGCAATGACGACAATCGTGATGATGTCGATGATAGTAACAAAAAAAATTATGACGGCAGCAGCAGCATCAGCGATTACGTTTAGTTGTGAATGCCGGCTGGCATGTCGACATCATCCTCTTTTCCATTCTCATTGAACTTGGCTTGATTGCAATGAAAAATATTGAGTGTGTGAAAGGATAAATGGACGCGACATCGAGAGAGGACATGGCAATCAGTGATACCTGCTATGAAATATGCAATGTCATTTTTTTAGAATGTTGCGTTCCTACAACGGCATAATGCAATCTGTTGTAATTACGTATGATAATGACACATTCTAGTTGCGTCTGACATACTTCTGGTGCGGCTACGACGTTAAAATTAACTATATTAATATTATGCAAAAATGCACTTTGAGAAAGGGAATGTTTTTCTCTGTTGCATCCATCCGTCCATTAAATTAGTAAAGCGAAAAAAAGGAATGTCGTCTGAGTCTGAGAATCAAAATATAATGCATTTCTGTATCGGATGGAAAAAGGCCTCAAGAAAGCAAAAAAAAACATTCTGCAAAAGTATTTATGATCTTTTTGTGTGGGTGTTTTGCACGGAACATGTTGAATAATTCTAGATGTGGGTGTTTCATTGTCTCATATGCCTGCATTGTAAAATATGCTTATATAAATGTTAAAATATAACTGGAAAAAGCTTGCATAACATAATTTTCTTAGACACATTCATGTTCTTCTTTATTTCATTCACGTAATAATTACACGAGACAACATTATCATTAATTTTTTTTTATTAATTACTATTACAAACTGAAATTATTATTTTTAAATATAACGCGCGTTCACGTAATGCATTATAAGTTGGTAGTTAAATAATAACATTATTGTATATTTTTATTATTATTCATATGGTAAGGTATAGTTCGTTTTTTTACAAACGCAATGCACATTATGTATTTATTTTATGATATATTTGCTGTAGTCAATTGATAGTTAGCTTGGTAATTGGTAATCATATATTGTATTTTATGTTATGTACCGTATTTAATGTACTCAGAAACGTCTTTAGCAAAAAAATAAGAGTTTAGTAATAAAAAGAAAACAAATAATGATCTACTATTGCATAAATACTATATTGCATTAAGTCGTACATAATTTAAGTAGTATTATTGATTCTACGTTTTAAACAATCATAAATAACAATTTATCTTTTTTTAAATGTTTAGTAGGTTAATAATATCATCACGTTGTTCTTAACAAAGAGACGTGTCTTCTTGATGGATATTCTTTTTGCATTAGATGCTGTCATAAAAGCATAGCAATTTTCAACAATTTGTAAAAAATAGGATAAAGATTATTTGTTGAAACAAATTACAAAAAAAACATATCTCCAGCAATTGTATCATGAACTGATATAAAAACAGATAAACTTACAACTATGTTTTAATCGAGCTGTACATTTTTTGGTTTGACAAACTAAAAATAAATTGTAAAACTCTACACAGATAATATTTTATGTTATGCCACAAAAACATTTTTTATGTACGATAAGATTACTGTCAACGTTATTTCAAGACAATGACGAAGATTTGCAATAATAATAAATACAAACTATTACATAAATATTTTTTTTATCTTCTCTACATTCTAAGTACGGTATGTTAAGTTCTTTCAAAAATCACTTTGATACTTGCACTGCACATGCACTGGCATAAATAAAATTAATTCCTTACCACCTAAATATTAGCCTATGCTAAACCTGCAAAAAAACTTAAGAATTAAAAAGAACGTAATAAAAAATCATTGCATTTTTTCTTTTCTCTTCATGTAAACTGTTTACCAAAATTATCAAAGAAATAAGTCGGAACTATTCGTTACCATCCAACATCACACATTTTTTTTGTGTGATGATAGCTTTCCAAATACTCAGTATGCACAATTTTTTCACAGCTAACTTTAAGAAACGAATTAATTAGGCATATTTTTTTACAAATTCCCTACATACACATTTAGTGCATTCTGTTTCAGTATTAGCAATATCATAAATTTTAATTGTTTTTAAATTGTTTTTTTTTCGCTGGTGTCCCTAAAACCCGAGATTTTTATTTTAAAATCTTGATTTGATATCAACCGGCTTGTTTTTTTTATTTCAATAATTTTGTATGAATAGGTATTTCACTCACTAAAAAGTTATAATAAAACTTTATCATTATAAGTATATTATTTATTTTATGATGAAAATCTTTCTGTTTTTTGTATTTTGCTAGCACAAAATGCGATATGTATTTGTTTCTATCTAGGCAATCGTGGTTATGTTTTTTCATCTTATTTTAATATTCATTCTATACAAGATATTTTTTATAATCAAGAGAAGATTTCAACTGCATCATCGCCTTCAATTTTAAATTTTCTCCGTCATAAAAACGTCATTCGTCATAGTAAAGTTGATAAAAGTAGAAGTTTCCTTATTTATTTTTTTAGACTCACGTAAATTTATTCAAATATTACAGTACTTATTACACGGTAGTTTTTAAAAAGTATTTAACTGAGCGAGATTTTTTTTGGTATCCTAGAATCCTGTCTTGTCTAATTTAAAAACGGCATGATTTCTCCTAAAAAACCTATTTTTTGTGGTAAACTCCTCATTCGTCATCCTCATCTTTATAACTCACAAAGAAGGACAACTTTACTTACTTATAAGCCTCTTTCTTCCTGAAAGTTTTCTATGATAGGTTTTTTTTCCATCGTGATAAAAAGCAAGAACTTTTTTTGTCTCTCCCAAAAACAATTGTATAAAATTATTCTCATGATTTTACACTGATTAGGTATAACGCGACATACATAGA
The DNA here is from genome assembly GCA_034693345.1 of Entomobrya multifasciata. Lineage (NCBI taxonomy): Eukaryota > Metazoa > Arthropoda > Collembola > Entomobryomorpha > Entomobryidae > Entomobrya > Entomobrya multifasciata. Next base: position 15,700 of record JAQFXM010000267.1, read on the forward strand.
TCATGTAAATTCTTATTTTTGCCATCGCAACAACAATTTGTCAACACATCTACATCATCGTCATCAGTTCTAAAGAATAGTTCATATTTTTTTGATGCAAGTCAGATTACTGAAATGATCGAGTCTCTGCTCAAATGTTTTTAAAAAACATCTTACAAATTACGACTTCCTTTCCATTAGAAATCATGTACTTTTTTGGTACCTGTCTCTATCCTTACGATCTATAAAATATGTAGTAAAGTTGATCTAATTGTAAGTTTATTCCACGACCACAACTTATGACGATGTCAAGTGTGTGTAAGGCATCCTTTCATGTATTTTTTTTATTCGATACTTAAAAAGATTATTAGAGTAATTGTTATAGTAGTGTAATAATGAATTTTGGGTTCTGCACTACAAATGATGGTGATGAAGACATTAGTTAATTTGTGTGCTGCACATTATTTTAAAGAATGGACAATTCAAAGAATGACCAATACAAAATTTTGAATTTCTAAGGAAACAAATATTATTAATATTTTGTGTGCACTTTAAAACTTCTACTTGAGCTCTGTCTCTTTTCCAGTTTTATTGTACTGAGATTAAATGAACTCTACATGATTTCGAAATATGAACCAATGTGGAAAAAATGTATTACGTGTTGTCTATTCTTCAGCCATACACAAAGCTAAACTTGTGTCAACATCACCATCATATCACCACCAAAATGTCTTGCTCATTTTCACTACTAAGATTAAACTAACCTTTTGGTATGTTAAAACTGCATGTCTGCTACTCTAATTTTTTTGATTATTATAAATTCAGTGTAACTATTTCAATGATTTATGAAGCGAGCTCAATCAATCGAATAAATACGCCTATTTCTCTTCTGCATGTCAAATTATAGTCTCACGATTATAAGTTCTTTTTCTGTGAAAATAATAAATTGAGAAATTCAAAACTGTTTTTTCAAGATTTAACTGCACTGTAGAAAGTCTGTAGTAAAATGTACAAAATAAAAAATCCTTAGACTATGCAAATCGCACGGTTTGTATAGAATCCGACATGTTTTCTCTTTACAAAATTTTAAGACTAATATTTATAGCGACGAGCTATACAGAATATGTGCAATTTTTTTTATCGCACTTGCCTCTCATTTCAATATTTCAAGGCATACAAAAAGAAAAACTTTGACTGCAGACTTTTGAACGAATACATACCTTCCATTTTACGAATTTTTCTCGCTAGCTTTTTAGTATAGATAAAGAATATATTAAAATGGTACAACTTTTTCTCTTTCATAAATAAATAAAAGTAACGAACTATTTTATCCTATTTATTATTATTATTTGTTCAGTTTCTCACCTCACACTGTTAAGGTTCATTTATTGTTACCAAGAAAGTAAGTAAATACTAGTAATAATATCATTTTATTATTAAATATCCATAATATTTAAAATTATTCATTATATTACGTCGTTTTAATTATTATGTTTTGATGCAGTTCATGGGATACTTCTTTTGTTTTTTTTGCGTGTTTGTCCGTGTGTGATCTCTGACTGACAGGATAAAAAATATTTCCCTGGTTTCTTTTTACGTAGACATGGCTTTGACATGAGTGAACCGACTGTGTTTACAGTGCACCTTTTTGAAATATTTTGATCGCTATTTCTGAGATATTTTCATTTTTTAATGGCAATAATATTTGTTTGAGACACTTCAATTATTATTCTTTTTTGCTCATTTCTTGTAAATATTAACCCTCAGCACAAGCACAACATATCCAAATAAACTAGGTTAAATAATATGCTTACGTTGCGCTTTAAACTCAGCAGTTTTTAAATTATAATTATTATGTTTAAGAATGTATTTTCTTGGTTTTGCGGAAAAAATAACTTATCTCCAATGTTTTTGTCACCTTTTAAATCAACGAATATAGGAATGGTAATTGTGACTAAAGTCATTTATATACCCAAAAATGAGTCTTGCTCATGATAAAAGTTCCCTTAAATTTATTCACTATTACGCACCGAAAGTAAGTAACTTGGTTTGGTTTAAAGAATTAAGCTTTTTTTTGAATTCACTCTTTTAAAATATCAACCACAAACTGACATTTCCCTCTCATCTCCACCGTCTCTCGTTTCTAGCTATTATTATCAAAGCGTAAGAATTTTAACAGTTTTCACACTTTTTTAAAAAGTCATTTTAAATCAGTTTTTTTACTAAACCTTATTATTAGCTACTACAAGATGCATGTATGTATTTAGGCAAAATATTACACATATTAATTAAATATTTTTTAGCTTATAATTATTCTTTGGTATGCATTGGTCTTGGTCACTGAATTATTACTTTTTTATAAATTGAACTAAAAGGAACTCCTATCCAGAAGAGTTTGCGAAAGCTAGCAAATAAATATACAAACGATATTTTAAAATATTGTGTAAATTCATACATATACACACAGCAGCCAAAATAAACGTGGTCATTAAGTCGTAAAACGTAACATATATATATTACTTCACACGATAATGATCGCAGATCACAAAAAAACAACAATGTAATTAAAATTGTTAAAGTAAATGTTAAACAGGATATAAAGTATTGTAATAGAATTCGACAAATATATATATATATCTTTTCAATCTTAGTCATTCCCTTTCAATTTTCCTTCCTGATTTTTAAGTCAGTAAGGTCTCTACTACTTGATCGCTCGACTTTATATGCTTTTTTGTAAATTGTATAATATCGGTATAGATTATATATTTTTCAAAGTCAAACAAATACGTATATTTAGTTTACCACCAACATTAGTTTTGTTTTTAACTTTTGTAATTATACTATCTAATCAAGTTCTTTATTTAGTAAAATTATTTATTATCGTTGATCTTTCTTGTTGATAGATATAATAACTAATTGACTATTGGTATTAAATTTTCTGCATTAATATTTTTTATAATAAAAGTTATAATTGTATTATAATCATGGGCACTAGGTCAAAATGCAAAGATAGTCCAGTTCAGTAGTAGTAGTTGATTGAGAAATGCAAGTGATAGGAGGTTAGGACTGTCCGTTCTCCTCCTTGATCAGTCCCTGCAGAGAATAATAGAGACATTACAACTTGTGTGAGTTTAAGTGAGCTAGTAAAGACTTTCAAAATTTACTTGGGTTAAAAAAAGAAGAAAAATATTAGTAAAGGTAACAAGCGTAATTAAAACGGAATCGAAAATTTGAATACTGGTCATTGAAGAGAAAGCAAAGAGAGGCAACAGAGTTCACACTGAATACCAGAAAAAAAATACTACATATCAACTAAAGAGGATTTGAAACAAAACTTTGAAAGGGCAAGTGCAGAAATACAAAAATTGTGGATGAACATTCCCCGTTTTCATTCCAATATTCCAACTCTAGTGCAAATACAAATTACTAATAAAAATAATATAGTTTCACGACGCAAAAAATCTGTAGATAGAGGAGGATGGCAAAAAACGATAAATTACTGATACATACTGACATCACAAGCAGTAGGGATGATGCTCAACGAGACAAAAACAAACTGAAAAAATTTGGATAATGGAAAACATCTACTCAGGAATATTTAATTTAAAAAACATGATATATCGCTACTGTAAATGTAGTGGTTGAGAAAGAAAAAAATATGATGGAATCTAAAATTGAAACATTTAATAAAAAATTAACTTTTTAAGAAGAAAAAATAATATATTTATTTTATGGTATGATAATAGAGGATTAAAATGGTTTAATAATAAAAAATAGAAGGAAAATTAATTTTTGCTTGATTTAATAAAATGTGCTTGTGGTCACCATGTCAATATTACTACTACTGCCCAAACAACTTTTTTGAATATTAGCAAGGACTTTTTTTCAACGAAATGTGGATTTAGTCTGTTGACTTGTCCGACATTTTTTTTATAATCCGTTTTAAAATACAATTTTTCTTAAAGATATCAAGTGAGTGACTTTAACTGACTACGAAAAGGTTGACTTTTTGTATTGCTGCTGCTGCACTTTTTTTCAATTAATTTGCTTCTTAATTTTTTTTTGATGTTCAAGTAAACTTTTTTCCCTAAATATTTATACTACTGTAGAGTTAAATTTGAAGTGTCTCTCTTGTCTCTAAACTGTAAAGTTATATATTAAATAATAGTATGCATAGTAGAGTCAAAGTTTTTTTATTATTATTGATAATAAAAAGAAAGATTAAAATCTTGTTATAATTTTCTCTCGTCGTGTGTGTAAGCTTAAACTTTTTTCATTGTTTCAAATTAGCTTGTTAGACTTTTTTTGCAATATTTCTAAACAGCATTGACGAGGTATCGATGGAAATGAGGGTTGTTGTTTGCACTAGTGGTGCTGGAATGGTCAGGGGGGCTGAAATCGTGGGAACTGGTGCTGAGAGGATTGAAGTGATTTACGTGGTTGTACTGAGGATTGTGTCCGTTGATGGTGCCATTGTTGGTTGTTGTCAAAACGACACTAGTCGGTCCATTCACTTCTGCCATCTTAGTTTTTGCATATTCTATACGTATCCCTCCACGGTCCGAGTAGCGCAGGAATGAACCTTGGAGGGCTGCCATAGCCTGAGTAGCACACCGGACGTCCACGTATTCTACAAAAGCTACTGGGCTACCTCCTTTCGTGTGCAACCGCAGTCTGCTGAAACCAGGGAAGCTGAAACAAATGCATAATATCATGTTAAAGAAGCACACAAAAACAACACCAATCGTTCATTATTTCATTCATACATATTTGTTTGTTTTTTTCAATTAAAGGATAGTCAAACGTTGGTTTCTACTATTTTTTAAAGGAAATTTGTAGAGAAAATCAATACATAAGAGAAAGTTTGGATATTGGGTATGGAAAAAATATATAGATTTTGATGGGATTCTTTTTTAATCTTTAGAAAAAGGGATTAGGAGAGCTTGTAAATATTTCATATTTCAATATTTATTATGGTTTTGTCTTTCCACCACTGCAAAATATCTGTTTAAATGGCATAATGTTGACAATACTGCCGCTGTCGTCAAGTACCAAAAAAATGTACGTAAGGTATGTTAACAAAATGTTGAACTGCGAAGTCGTTGTGGTTGTTATGGTTTTGCATTGTGTGTATCTATTTAAATTAATATGTTTCTTTAAAAAAAATGATTGATGATATCTTAGCTATAAAAACAGCCATCCTGCATAATCTAAAACAACAACCAACCCTTTTTGCTATCCACTGACTTTTACTATCGTCAAACGTTTAAAAAAAATACCAGTTTTAGTTGTCCAGAAACTAATAAAAAAGAATATAATGTAAATGGTAATGTTCTTCTACTTAGGGGAAAGCCCTCGTATCTTATTTGCAACTTATTAAACAAAAGAGGGAAAATCCGAATAAAAAAAAACGCTTTTAATGCTCTGATAGTTTACTATGCTAAATGTAGTCTATAAAAAATAACAATATATTCACAAAACAATATATTAATCCTCATTCAAATAAGATTTAGCACGATTCTAATAGTTTATTTTATTAAATGGGATATTTTCACAAAAAGGAAAAGTATAAAGAAAAAAAGAAAGATTGCATTATGAAAACTACAGTGACTTATTCTGCTGGAACTAATTAAAGGTGATTGCTGAGTTATGATAGGTAATTTTGTCAATTAGTAACATAACGACTGAATAGAGCCACAGTAAACAAGTTTTCTGTACATAAATAAATGACTTCAATGATAGATTAGACTACAGTGCCCAAAGTGTTTTTTTAGCTGTTTTTCTTCAAAACCAATTGATTAAGGAAAGGGTGGGTGTTGTGATGGAGAATCTGGCCGCATTAGCAAATATCATCAATATCATTACTATTATGATTATTAGATTATTTTTCCACAACAAGATAAAAAGGAGTTAGCTAACGAAAAGTCAATAGGTGTGGCCGGTGAAACACATTTTTTTGCTCTTTTGGCTGCACTAATAAAAAAATATATAATACGAATGTAAATTACTATTACCACTAAACATATACAATTAACTGTAATGACATATTACTGTATTATTAATAATATATTACTACGCTCCTTTTAAATGGCAGTGTACTGCAAGGCTGACTAACAAAAGGAGAGAAAGAGAAAGGCTGGCAGTCACAATAAGTATTAAACTTGCTCCTGTGACGAAATCGTGTGATAAAAGGTGGCAGTGGTGACAGTGGTAATTTTTTGTGACGACGGCAGTGGTGCCAAGTGACAACTTGTGAATTAATTGTTATATAATAATAAATATTGAGTGAATTATTCATAAGTTAAAATTGCTACTAATCTCCAAAACAAAACTGATGTCAAGAAGGGAACGACTTTACATGCTATGCACAATTTTTTGGGCTTTCGAACATTTAAGAAGAAAGTACTGAGAAATTCAGTAGAAATATTACTGGATTTATTCGAAAGCAAGGTGCGTTTTATAATGCAAAAGCGTTCCCATACAGTCATTAGTTGTACTTTAAAACTAATTGTCCAATCACAATCTAAGATTACAAAAAATGTATACTTCAAAACCCTAAATCACAAGAGTGTGTATTATTAATTATAATAATGGTATTTTGATAGGAGAGAAAAATATATATAATATATTGAATCGATTGCATGGATTTAATTTTTTGTTTAATTGGAGGTGTTAAGTGTGGAGGATGACACAAAAAAAGAAAGAATTACAAGCAGGTATTTTGAGAAAGAATATTATTGCATTTTAGGTTACTTGTTTGCAAAGTCTTAATGGTTGTTTCTAGAAGTTGTTGTTGTTGTAGTGGTTGTACCTGCCAAAAATATCTTTTAACTCTTGCTCCGTTATGAAGGCTCCCAAATTAGCGACGAAAAGTGTGGAACATGGAGCATGACTACCAACTGGCTGTGAACATGCAGAGCCCACTGGAGATGCCAAGGATGGTGAAGGCAACAAATGAGGGATGCTCGCGTGAAGTGCAGGAGCCCCAAGTGTCAACGCTTGCTGTCAAAAATATTGGCATTTTTGGCATTGTTTAATGATATATATTATAGGTATAACAAAAAAATAGTATATAGAATGAACGCTCAACTATGTCAAAAAAGAGAGACAGAAAAGAGAAGAAGAAAAAAAAACAACAGAGCAAACATATAATTGTCAAGAGAAATAATTTATCAGAGAGAGATAGAGAGAAAGTGTGTCTTAATAATGGCATTATTGATTAAAACAAAACATGAGTAAAAAATTAATCGAAAAAAATTGAGGTTTTTTTTGGACAAACAGGTTGTAATTTGCATTGAAAGTGTACCAAAAAAATAAATAACGAGAATACTTATTACAACACATTTCATTTTTTGAAAGAGGAGAAATTAATTTGGAAAAAGAGAAAGTAATTAGTTGAAAAAGAGACAAAAGGTAGATATAGAAAGGCTTCAGTTTTACGGCAATATAGTTATAAGTATTATTTTTTGTGGTGACATATTTAATACGGCATACGATATATATAGAAATAATTATTGTATTTTGAGGGTGGTGGGTGGTTTTGATATTTGGTGGGTTGTGGAAAAAAAATTGAAAACCAATTTAAATGATTATGTTTAAATGTGTTGATGGATGTAGTGGTTGGTGTGAGGGGGGTGGGTGATGGTTGGTGGCTGCTCGGTGGTTTTGTGGATTTATAATTTTTTCTTTGATTTTTTTGGGTGATGATTTGATAACTTTTTGAGGGAACTGCGGTGGTGATGAGGGATTTATATAGTTTAAGAACAATCTCACTGACAGGGAATTTGGTGACATTATAAAAAGTTGGAAAGCACCGTTGTTGTTCAGTTATACTAGTTTTATAAGTAAACTTGAACTTGGATGGATGGCGATGGTAGTGGTGGTGGACCAAAAACAGATTCATAAACATCTAAGGAGAGTTTAAAACATTCAGATATCCTTTTTAATTTGCATTCAATCTATTGAATGTTGAAAAAAATAGAGGTGAGAGTGGGTGCTTGTACGCAGGCCGGATTTTTTCTTAATGAATGGGCATCATGTTGTAAAAAAAGGTTCTGACTTGCGTTTTTTTCTCTCTCTCCAAAACCATTAGACTTGGAATCTGATTGATTGGTTGAAAGCTGAGCGTGTATTTATTTCGTTATTGTGTCGTGTTTCGTGGTCGTGATGTGATGATGATTGTATAAGGAGCAGGTTTGCTTTAAAACGCTTAAAAAACTAAAGTAATTCCGAATCCCATATAGTTTTAGGTGATTAGCAAAAAATATCCGTCGCCTTGATTTTTTTTGTTTTTAAGCTTGCTTTTTGTTTTGCAATTGCATAAGTTTCTCATAACAATTTCTACATGTGTGAGTTGATTTTTTAAACACATTCGGAAATAGTTAGAAAGAAGGCGGAATGGAATTTCTCTTTTTTACTGATGCATGCCACCAGTTTTTTTTTTGCATACTTGCTAGAATCACATGCTATTTGGTTGTGTAAGTCATAAAGATTAAAATGAGAAAATCTAGCAACGTTTCGCTGTATAAGCTCCATGTATAATTGGAAAATTGTAAAAATTGTAAAACAAGGTGCATGGCTGAGTTTGGTTTTTTGGTGCTTGTTTGAATTTCATGTTGACATTCTAAATTCTAACGTGCTCTAATGGGTGGCCATCACGTAACAAAAACAAAAAAAAACTTCCCTATTACTATTGTTAGTAATTAGTGATATTATATGTTATGCTGGAATTGGCTTATAAGTGACAGAATCAACAACAAAAATACAATTAATGGTTTTAGAATATGCAAGTTAAAAAATTTGACTTTAAAAAAATCACGCTTCTATTACAAGACAACAAACCGATTTAATTTTCAGGTGCCAAATTTTAAATTTTTGACGATAGAGGTGAAAGTGCAAAAGAGGCTAGTGCCTTAATATAATATTAATAAATAATACAACTTGCAATGCAATGTTTCGGCGTTTTGCAGAATGGACAACATAAAATACTTCAAGCTTTTGGAAAGAATTCTGAGAGTAATATTTAACATTAATTATATAAAAGTTTACTTCTTTTAAAAAAGTAATCATGCACCTCTCGCTAATTATATTTTCCCTTTTAAAGCTATGATTTTTTTCTCTCAAAAGAACAAAACAAAAATTAATATTTCAAATGACAAAAAGGAGGGACAAATAAATAGATTGTGACTGATTTAGAGAGTGAATGTGTTGCTTTGCTAATTAGACAGTAAGATTGAGAAAGAGATAGAGAGATAGCTAATTTTAAGATATATGATTTCGATTGAAGAAATGGTTTCCTACTGTATGTAAATCGATGTTCGTATGGCTTGGTGGGAAACACACAACAGACCCGACTCATCAGATAGAAGTATTAGATGAATTGAATGAGATGTTCGATGTCCACCACTCTCAAAAATAAATTTGCATCATCACATCATCATCGATGAAGGAAGTAGTGGATCCTCTTTTGAGTTTGTGACGAAAGAAAAAATATATAATTTTTTGTTTCATTAAAAATCTAGACATAAAACCAGTCAACAATTCCTCTGAATCTGCTTTGCCTGATCTATTCAAGTATTTTTTGGTCATCTCCATGAAAAAAAGAACATGAAAACCGAACATTTCTTAAAATCATATTTAGTGAGGAAAAATGGTGTACATGTATTGGTAGTTGTAGGTTTTTGTATTGTTGGTTGTTTGATGATGGTTTTAAGATGAAGATATCTTTATGTTGTTTATGAATCTTAATACACTGACTTTAAAGACAAGACAATAAAAACAAAGCAGTGGAGGATGACCGAATATGTTAACTATTCTTTGAAATATACAATACTTATGAGGTTTTCGAATCTTTTTTTTTGCAGTTCAATATGTCAGTGGATGCTTATTTTTTGGCTAAAATTGGGAGCTCTTTTTTAAAAGAAAACAAAAAAAACAGTGGCATATTTTTTGGTAGTGGTAGTTGTAGTAGTAGTAGCAGCGGAGAAGGTAGAAATGGAAGGTAGTAGTAGTAGCAGTAGTGGTACAAGATATTCAGAAGAAGGATCGTAGTGGCACCTGAGGATGTAAGGCAGGATGGACCAGAGTTTGCCCTTGAAGGCCTCCTGGAAGCTCAGCCGCTGCCGCTGCAGCGGCGGCTGCTGCTGCAGCACCGGAATAAGCCAATGGTGGTGGCCACAAGTCTGGAGCTCCAGCAAAGAAGGGGCCGCCAAGTGCTGTGGAAAAATAAGGAAAACCTAAATTAGATTGGCAGTTTTGTAGACATGCCATTTTTGCAAAAAGCAGCTACACACACAAAAAAACGAAGGATTTAAACTTAAATTTAGAAGAGTAATGAGAATTTTATAGAACTAGCATGTTCAAAGCGAAAGAGTTAATGATAATGTGTGCCCTCCTAGAAAACAACGCTGGAGGACACACAACGAACACGTGTTTAGTATAGAAGTTTTTGGCACAGAGACAGAGATGATAATGATAAAAAAGATACGAAGGCCTTCGCTCCTTCGTATTAAAAACACTCACTATTGCACTTACGTCCAGTCAGCGCATGTATTATGGTAGGGTGAGGGGCCGCAGCAGGAGGAGATTGTTGTTTTGGTTTGCTTGCCTTTGTGTTACTTTTTGCAAATTCTAGACGAATCGTTTGAGGCAAGTCGGGGTCAAATTGTACTCCCTGTTCACATTCAATATACACACATATATAATTGGATAACATTTCATTATTATTTATCATCATGTTTTTTATTAATAAGAAATATCAAAGCAAAAAACAAAAAAGAATATGCGCTTCAAAAAAATTAATCAATTTTACAATTTCACATCATCATCAATAAATAGTACACATTATTGAAATTTCATTTCATTATTTTTTCATCAATCATTATAGAAATTTGGTAGTACAGTTCAGAAACTCACAACATGCCCGTGACACATTGGATATGGGGAACAAAAGAAAGATTTGAAATCCACCTTTGGATTAAATATTAAGTTGGCATATTATGTGGGAAACCATATAATTACATGACAACAAGATGATGGAAAAAATGACTCATGATCAATATTATTGCTTTTAACTTTTCTGAATGTGAATTTGTGTCATAAATGTTTTTTTAACATATATTTTTTCTTGTTTTGTAAAAATGAAAACAAGCAGTGCATTTACCTGTAGAATCTGTTTTGCTGCCTCTGCTTCGGCTCTGGTGTTGAAAGTAACGAATCCAACCGGCTGTGCGCAAAAAGGGAACAAATACAAACAAACAAAACCCTTTAATTAAAATCCCATTAATCATAAAACTCACTCACTGAGATGCATGCATACATGACTGTTCTCTTGTTTTTGTACAAGGAGATCACACAGTCAACAATAGAAAATAACTGCGAGAGTTCATAAACAGAAAGAATACTTTTCTCCGCTTTTCACACACAAACTAATAACAGTATAGACATATCACCAAACAAAAACACACAGCTTTAAAATTGAGGTTTTCACTTACCGATGAAGTTTTACCATTCTTGCTGGTAACTTTGAGCTGAGACCCTTCATAACCCTGCAATTATAAGAGGAAAATCAATGCTATTAACAAGCGTGTTATTCTTGGCATTACAAAACAACAGGTTCAGAGCAAAATCGAGGCCAACTCAAACAAAGAAAAATAGAAAAAGTATCACTTACCCCATAACCCCTGAATAACAGGTACAGCTCTCTGGGTTTTGCATCCATTGGCAAGCCACTCACGAAGAGAGTTCTCACCTGGAAAATAACACAAAAATTAATTAGCAATTTAAGTACGTTCAACAAAACACTTTCACAATATGCCTTGTGACAGATGCATGCATAAACCATTCCATACGAAAATTTGGATATTGTTTGCGTATGATATATTATTACTGCATATGTAACACTAAACATGTTTACCTGTATTTCAAAATAGACATACATATACACAAACTAGGCATGTCATGTATGTACGTACATAAGTAAACAAGAACTAACTCTGAAAAAATGTGACATTTCCTTTAAACTCGTTTGAACTTTCCATCCATTTCATTCATCTTGGATGATATTTTTTTCAGTTTCGTTTCATGATAGTAATGGTTATTCTAGACATGTGTGAGTAAAAGTACTGCAGACTATATATCCACCAAGCACGCTACTATGTATACAAAGCTGTTTGCTTGTGTTTCCTCTTTTTTACCCGGCGGGTGTTCGTTTTCATCTCTGCTTATATCAATTTCTCCTTTGTACACAAAGCTTGCACTCATAATCAGCTATATGCTATCGCTTTCACCGGTCTACCAACTGGACAGAAAAAATTGGCCATTAGTTCCGCCAATATGGAGATATACATACATAAAAATAACGTTAAATACAAGCAGTAACTATTAATGATCCTAGAATGATGATGATGGCGATGACATGGTGATACTGATACCTTGCCTTCAAACCTAATCCTATTCTTTTCCTCCCTTAACTCACCTTTCTTCTTCTGCGAAGTCAGAGCCAGACGAAAAAATTGCACATGCAATACCATGCTCTGCGTGCAACAAAACGCTAAAAAATAGTTTCATGTTAGCTTGTCGTGCCATAATACAACCCTGCATTATATGCATGAAAAAAAGCTTCCGCTATAGTGTACCTATGAACTATAAAATCTGCCCATTACCATGATCGTATATATGACCTGTGAAAATAATCCATTTAAAAATCAAACTAGAGAAAAATGTCGATGGAAAGAAGAGGAGTTAGGCATGAATAAAGTACAATTCTTTTGTAGTCTGAAATGAAAGACAACTATCCATTAATATACCAATGGTTACACGTGCTTTCACTTTTTTGGTATATAACATATTCTAGAGCCAAAGAGGTTTGGTTGTGAGATTGTGCTCATATGTCTTCAAAAACTACTTTTCTTCATTTCCAAACAGTAATAATTTTCATAATTGTCACAATTTGTGCCCATAAAAATGTACTGGCAATACAATACACACAGTCAACTGGTTTTCATAGAGCACAATAACTTAAACTGTTGTCATCATATACAGTAGCGTAAAAAATATAATTGCTATTTCCATATTGAATACACCCATTTCACAGGAACATGCAGCAATGCATAAATATAAGCCACAAATAATGCTGCAAAAGAATAACATGACACACAGTTGAATGGATAGACTAATAGAAATGCAATGGGTTGTTTGGAAGAAGGACAATTAAATGTATGTATTTATTCCAGCAAACCATTCCACTTTCTAAATACTCATCTTCGTATGCTATCCTCCGTAGACTTTGTGAGAGCATAAGAACTCATATGAACATACAAACATGCTCAATTTTTACTCCCTTGCTTGTCATTTATTAAAAGAAGACTACTTCTCTCTGTCTTGCTCTTTCTATCCATTTTATTTCTCGTCGTTCCGTGAACGAAACAGATAATGTAAAGTGTAGAGAGTGAAGAGGTGCTGCACCGATGGTGTTACCGGATAGAAAAAAATTGCAATGGGCATACATATGGACAAAGTCACTCTCCAGAGCTCCATTGTAACTGTCAAAAGTACACATTTTGTTTGTTTGGACGAAGAGTAAAGTATGTACGAAATGGGATGGTGGATGTTCTCTCTTTTCTCTTCAGTTTTTCAAGCTTTTTCTATAGCCATGGTTACATACCACACTTACATAAATAAATATGTACAGTAACAGTATAAGCTTTGGATTGTTTTTTTTTTCATGATGCCATGCAATATCCACGCATGCATACATACAACCTTGCAAGGTAGACAAATGGGAATATAATATGCGAAAAGCTAACGACGCACTATATTACGTTTTTTTACTTTAGAGAATATAGAAAAATGTTGAAATGATGTTGTGAGTCAGTTTTTTTTGTGGTGCGCCTGTGTGGTTCCTATGGTCTTCCGTGTTTCTTTTATTTAGTTGTTTCCAACAGAACCATGTGGATATGTGTGTACATAAGAGTTTATATTGAGTTGTGTGAAGTGGACAAACTACAATAGAACCATTTCTAGCATTACACTCAACATACATACGCTACTTTACCACGTGCATGTTTTCTCTGCGTTCCCTTTTTTATTTCAAGTAAAAGTATGCTTGCAAAAAAAAAGTTTTTTAAACACCAGACTGAGTAACAACCTTTTCGTACTGAAGAATAGTTTATTTTTCGCTGCGTCGTTAGTTGACATACATGCAAGCGGGTATTACATGTAAACTCTTGTAAGTTAAATAAATGGGAAAAAATATTGAATAGAAAAAAATATATGGCTGATACGAACAACCGAAGCAGAACTTTATTGACATTCCATGTTCCAATCAGTATTTTTTGTGGGAGATAAGTCCATACAAGTAATGCATAACACGATGTCTTCATCATCATTGGTATCGTTCTTATTTGCCTTTTACAGTCATGAATAAACTAAGACAGGGCTTTGCCATTTGTCTACATTTTGTTGTGGCTATAGAGTATTGACAGGTAAAAATAAGCTAAGTGAGCATACATGAACAATGTGGATGAACTGGCATATGTACACCATATAAACTTGCTGGTGCCCATCAAGAGAAAGAAACGACCACTTTACACTTTTTTATTTAAAACCTGGCATAAAAGGGTAGCAATAATTTTTCACCTGGTTTAACCATATTTGAAAATATTAGCGAGGAGGTAAAAGCGATTTAATGGTGTATAAAGGTACGTACGACAGTTGCTTATACAACCATAACAATAACCATAACAATAGCAATTGTACTGCTGGAAAAATAGGAATAAAACGTGAAATAGGAAAATGGAATAGCTAGTTGCTGCTTTTCAGTTCCTGAAGACGAGTATGATGATCACACTATAATTTCTGTTGATGTATTCGTATGTTTGCCTCACCGTCTTAAATTATCAAGAGGCTCTCCTTCTCATTATCATCGTCTTCTTAAAAATAAAAAAGCACTCGCGCTTCACATCATCCAAGTTACCATGCATGCCAAGATAACATGAGAGAAACAAAGAAGAATAAAAAGAAGCTGTTCTAGATATCATCTTTCTCCTTATTCCACTCAGCATAACAACCATCAAGCATGCATTCTTATTAGACTCTGTCATATTTATTTCCTTGCCTCATTTCTACCTGCTTGCTACTCACATAATCTTCTATTTTCATACCTGATGACAACTTCCGCGTCCACCAACTTTCTCTCTATCTCATAAGGTTTTAAACTTTAGCTGTGTTGTGCTACACTATAAATTGATACCCTTTTACCATTTCATTCAAAGGTAACAAGTTCAATATACTGCTAGAAAAAGGTAGCAAAAGCTAGCCGCATGTTTGATGGGGACGTATAACAACTCGTTTATAAATATGTACATATACGACAGATACACTAACACAATCGCTTACAGAGAGATATTCACTTTGTTCTAGTTTTCTTCCAGGTAGACGAGCACCACGAGAGAGAGAGAGAGAGAAAGATGATCAAAAAGTAAATTTTTAAAAGGACGTTGGTACACTAGCATCATTCTCATCATCACCACCACCACTATGGACTATCGTACCACGCAGTCATCTCAAACGGGCTACCTTCAAAAGCCGTTGGTATTATCATTTTACTTCAATTTACTCATGCATACATGTCGGTGTATATGGTTTGTCTGTGTACATAATACAATGATAGTGATGAGCTGACATTTCCACTCATTTTGCAATCATCGTCATCATCAGGTTCTCTGTGTATATGTCTGTTCGTGTGTCCAACCAACAAAGAGTACTAAAAAGAGGGAAGGAGAAAAGCTAAAGTAGTAGCGACGCTACTAAAAAATGCACACTAAATTTTGTATGGAAGGAATGAGATGAGTGGTGAATTGTGACATGGCATGGCATGAACATGCACGAAAATACTGTATGTAACCATGTAACCGTACACACATTCACTTCATATATATTGTCATATTACCATATAATATTATACACATCTGACAACTATCTATCTCTCTTTCACTTTCCATATTTCATGGTATGTAGTTTTCCTTTTTGGTTGGTTGGGCTGGAGAAACAACAAAATTCATCGTCGTCATCGTCATCATCATCAACAACAACATGAACATCAGCAGCTATCAAGCAGCAGCAAATATTCGTTACTTCGTAATGTTGAATGTAGAGGAAGGGGCAGAGAAAAAGAAAGAAAACACTCTGCTGTAAACGAGGTTCCAAAATATTTTATGAAGTGTAGCTTTTGTTATGACCCACGTGTCCATGACAACGGTGGCGACGTCGTTCTATTGCGGAGAAGAAAACTCTTGCACATTTAATACCAAAGTATTATTGTACGTGAGTCGTGAGCCTATTCAACGAAGTCAAGAAACAATTTTTATTTCTTTCTTGCTTTCTTCACTGCCTTCCGGACAACTCCAATCGACGAACTGGCCCTATTGTCCAGAACTTCTTTAGTTCAAAAAGCCCAAGACAGATTTCTTTCTTTTTTAATTCCAAAGCTGACAAAGCATACTGTTTTACCTGTACGTTTTCCCTGTAGTTCAGATGAAGGTTATTATGAGAGTAACATTATTGTACCGTTACTATTATTGTTTTCACTTTCATTCATATTTCACCTCCACCCCTTTCCAATGAAAGTTCACCCGCAATAAAAGATTTTTTTCTTTGTTTCTAGGTGTCATCATCCCTGGTCATTATCCATATCATTGCCATTTTATCCTATTATATCTTAGCAATAATCATAATCCGTTTTTTATTTTCTCCACCTTTCTTTAATAATCCAATAATATTACCTTTGCCGCAGCAAAACAATTCCGACCAAATGATGAGATTTTGGAATTCTTTAGCAGATGACTGACTAGGCATAGAAGAACAGAGAAGACTACATACAAATGCAGTTCTAGAGAATATGAAACCAAACCTAGGATCTGATGCTGCCGCCGCCACCGAGCCACCAAAACCACCACCGCTACCCATACTCTAATTCCTTGACAAACAAAAAAGCAAACCGGAACGCCGTCTGTTTTTCACTTTCCTCCTTCTGTTTATCCTTTGCTCTTCTGCTTCTCCCTTGTCCCATCTTTTCACTTTGTATTTTCTCTGACAGCACCCGTCTTAGCAGCAGCAGTAGTACCAGAACAGCCGTCGTAATAAAATATACAGACAGCGACTGACTCATTCACTCATGCCGTCCTTTTCTTCCAAATATATACACTCTATTGCTGTATTGTGCTGGTACTGCTGCCACCGCCACAATAATAACTCACAACACAAAACATCAAGATTTCCACCTTTCCTTTATCTACCTTTCTCGCATGCCTTTTTCCACATATTTCTTTCAACTTCACTTGACTTACTCAACTCAACATGACACAAGTAAATTTTTCCCTAAAACTCTTACAAGATTCCACTTACTTTTATACCAAGACAACACAATAGAAAAAGACCGAGAGAGAGAGAGAGCACTCCTACAAAATGACAAAAAGGCAAGGGAGAAAAGCGGGTAAGAAACAGCAGAAAATAAGAATAAAAAAATGAAACAGCCATTTTACGGGCATGCAATAATAATAAAAATGTTCCATCTTACTACTTACTACAATTTCCTCCTCTGTCTTGTGTCTTATTCACTTTTTACTACTCTAAACATCACCACCGAAGAAAACCGGTAAATAGAATATAAAATAAAATGCGGAAAAAAGAAAGAAACATATATAGCAGTAGACAAAGAAGATGTGATATGTGATGGATACACACACATGCAATACAATGAGGACGACGATGATCATCATCATGTTAACTAAAGTACGTAGACGTACGTATGCGCCTTTCAAGAACATATTTTCCCTGTAAAATCAAGAAAAGGGAAGAAAAAAGGTTCCCAGTTCCAGATAGTATGAAAGTTATACTCATATATACATGACACATTATGCGGGGAGAAAACATGTTGTAGTGTCAATTCACGTTCGTCAAGAAAGACAAAATAGTATCATTTTAATGGCCAATGAAACAAGTTAAGTTGAAATTGTGCACGTGCTACTGCACTAAATGCACTTCATTTAATTCAGTTTAAAGCTCCTCCCATTCGCTTCACATCTAGTCAAAAAAAATGTTGGAGAAGGACAATAAGGATATCCAAATGAACTATTATTTAGCTATGAAAAATTTAACTGTGTTTTAGTTCTTAAAGTAAACCGTCTTATAGAAATACACACACGTTTAAAAATTCAAGTAATACTTTTGTGTAATGCTACCGATTAATCACGCATTAGTAGAGTGGACATTAAAATATTCAAGAAGCACTCTTTATACCTTTCCTTCTCTTTTAGCTCTCCTTTTCTCACATTTTTTATCGATCAGAAAAAAACATTGTACCTTCCTTATTTTGTTCCAACATTGAAACGTTTTTTCATGTTTCTTTGCACCGCCACCACCTGCCTTTGGCTACCTACTATTATACAAAATATGCAGACTACTTCACTCTACTTTTTTTATTCTATAGCAACGACCGCAAACCGTAATAATCATATAGTAAACATGCCAGCATAGCAACAACCGTCAAATTTATAACAAATGCATATACACAATTTTTGTTGTTACCACAACAAAACTCCTTTTTTATGTTGCACGCTATACAGCCAACTTAAGAATTTTCCATGCCAATACGAGAAAATCTATACATTACTTTTAGTTCAAAACGTCGTCTCTGTTTGCATTTAGGTTCTTTTTTACAGAGAAAGTGTCCTCCCCGACCAGTTTTTTTTTCAATTTATAAACGCTTGAATGCTAATAATTTAAATGGGTGTGCTACATTATCCTACTGTCAGGTTGTTATTAAGGGAAAAATTGTAATCTATTTCTTAGGTAACTGTGTATGTACATTTACTATTTCGCTTGATTGAAATATAAAAATACTAAAAATGGGATAGTCCAAACTTAAATATTTAGTTATGTTTTGTTGTTATTATTATCGTGCATACGGATTTTTCGATTGAATGCGACATAACGCACGTGCACTCTAATCGTTTTAGTATCTAAAACTGTCAGTTACAATGTTACAAAATACACCCTATTCATGTTTTTATTCGTCATTTGGATAAAAATTCATTCATTTTAAAATATCAGCACAAAAGATGGTCATGTCATGAATCATGAACGGAAAGTCCCTCGGAATGGAAAGTCAATGGACAATATCACCCTTACAAAAATACATAATACGTTTGATAACATTAGCAAACAGGTTTATTATTATCCGTTGTGCAAATATATCGCGAGATATTCATGTGAATGATTATTGGCACTGGTAGATCAATATTAATGCATATAAACTATTTTTGTTTGTAAAAAATACATCCCAACTTTTCAAAAATTCAAACCCTAACAGGCTTGCATATTTTATGATATTTATTTTATGAAATTTGCTGTATTGATCAGAATTTCAGTTTTTTCATGCAAATTTTACCATTTTTCTAATTTCGAATATTTTCGTCTTATTTTTCCAGCCATGGTATATATTTTATATTTTCTGTAGTGTTTCAACCAAACACCAGATTCAATTGACTAATTCAACTTAAACGATGTTGCCGTCATTTTGTTCTACATTTGCTTTCCATACTTTCAGCCTTGCAATTTTTTAGTATCGCCGCAATGAACTGATGGTGTTGGTTTTGCAATATTCCTGTACAAAAAAAAAACTATCTGAGGTGTCAAGCTGAGTAAAAACATTCATTTTTCTCAGTGAAGTAACACCACAAACTAAAAACTATGGTAGCTAAAGAGCGTTTGTTGAAACAACAACTTTTACCTTTCTTATTTTAAAGTAGAAGCCACAGAGTTTTTTTATACAGAAAGTAATGGTATTATATCAAGTGGTCTATGAGCAAGCAACCGGGTGGAAGATTAACGAGCTAAATGCCACACATGAGATACAACACAACCAGCAAGGAGTACCGCTGTAAGATCTACATGTTAGAAGAACAACAACAGATGGTTTCTATACTTTTAAAAATGTGGGAAAGAGGATGAGTTTTTTCCTTGTCTTCCAGCAAAGAGCAAAGTAGATGCATAAAAGGTACATCTTCATCTCTTACTCCTGCAGCCACTAACGATAAGTACTCGCTGGCATTTTTTATTTCAGATTAAAACATCTACATATATTTCAAGGGATTCACGGCTGTCTACCTAGCACATTCATTGCTCAATGCGCCGTTTGTCCAGAAAATGATTTCAGGCCAAACGTATGACTTTTACAAATAAATGCTTCTAAAAATGATTTGTTTTAACTAACGCATCACATTGTAATAAATTTATTGTTAAGGATATTTTTACGTTTAAATTTAAATGATTTACACCTCTCATGCAAAAGAAAATGTAGGCAAATTGTTCAGCGGGCAAAAGACCGAGCACAATATTAAGGTTGGGGAGTACATAGATATAAAGCAAATAATAAGCGGTGTTTAGACAAATAGACACTTTGGGGTACAAAAGCCACTCTATCATAATTTTGGAGGAATAAAAAGTGTATCATGTATCATATTTATTAAAACGCTTTGTGAACAAAATAATAGAAGAATGACCTATGAACTTTTATGATTTTTTAGCAAAAAGATGGAGCATTGAGAAACCATATTTACAGGTCAAATTGATCAGAGACACGATATGCAGTGTGAAAATGAATGCGAAAATTGGTATAAAATTTCATTCCACCATAGTATCCAATTCATCTCCAATTCGCCTTTATAATCTTGGTTGGTTGAAGAGTATGTGCGAAGGTAGAATGTTTTCTACTTTTTCAAATAATAAAAAATAAACCCATGTATTTCCTCCCAGCGTCAATTTACAACTTAAAGTGTCTAAACCGAGAAGAAGAAAAAGAGAAAGAGGGTGAAAGCGTACAACGGTGGTATGCATTAGCGAACAAAAAAGCTTCGCCTTCTGAAACAGAAAGTTATAGCAGCATCATCCTGAGAAGTGAGCAAAGTTTAAAATATGACCTTTCCTTCTATCTTGAGAAAAATATTCTTCGATATAGCCCAAACGTATATCACATCTACCTGTCCATCTATTTTTATTCAGAAAGCACCAGTTACTACCACAGGGGGAAACAGTGTACACGTTTATGCAATACTATATATTTTACGCTTAAAATATTGAGTATCACCATGTCTGCTTTGCATTTTCTTTCTCACATCCATTTATCTAGTCGTTTCCTGACACCATCACTGAGCAGGAGGTAAAGGGGAGTCATAATCAACATTAGAGTCAATTCACATATTCCTTTCTTGTTCTTAGCTTTCTTATCAACGTATATCATGTAGACATTATTAGATGAGTACACATGATAGGCAACAGAAGTATATATTTTGCAGTTTCAGAATATGTTCTCTAATAAACGTCGTATCATAATGAATACAATGCTTATACTAGTAAAACAACTGGAAAAGAACAGTAGAATGGTAAGAACTTTAATGATTGTGATGTGATAATACAAGCTGTAAAGCAGGTAAAATAAAATAAATTAAATACAGGCACATTGTTCTAACATGCCAAATATTGAAGACTAGTGAGATGTCTGTACATATGTACGTTTATTATAAATATGACAATAATTCCAATCTGATACAATTTCTTTGTACTTATTGTCTCTAAACTTGTCACACAACCTGTCTAGATTTTGGCTAGTATCGAGAAGAAGATTTCTATTCTTCGGGAGGTTTAACTAAAGTACAACGTCTACGATTACGGTACTGTCAAGAACAAAGCGCCGGCGGATGGTGATGATTAGAAAAGAAGGACATGTAGTATTCATGGAAACCCATGCAAGAAAAGATACATTCAACCACAGTGTAAACAATCTTTTCCTTTCTGGTAACTACAATATCTAGTTGACTTTTCTACTTTCTCTTGTGAACAAGTTGAAACAGACGTAACAAAATACCTAATCAGTATTAAATTGATTGGTGACCTGAATTATCTTCTCTTTTGACACCACTAGTCAGGGCTGTGATGTAAAGCAGGTGTATGAAACGAAAGTAACTATGTCTGTTGTCTGTTCAAGTTCATGTACACATGTACATAAAGAAAATTACACTTTCTCATATATTGTTTATAATATCAATCAATTAACAAGTTTTTCCTTTCACAACATGGCCACCATAGCTACCTGTTAGTCGCTTTGGATTACAAATGATTATCCGTTTTCCAGTCATTCATATGATTTGCAACCTGAGCTTAGTTTTCAACAAGCCTCTAGTAGACCATCCACATGATGATATACTACTAGTTGTCCCAATTTAGCGACAAAGGTGCAGTCTAAAGAGGATTTCATATAGGTGCCGTTTGTTTCCCGTTACCATCTTCGGTAAGGTCCAAAATGTGACCATGTCTCGCTCTGAATAAAAACATTTACAACACTCTTGTGTTGCTGTCCATTGTTTCAAGTTAACCAAGATACCGTTTTGCAATTGTCTACAGTCTAAAATATACCCTTGCATATATTTTATTGGGATGTTACTGTGGCAGCAAGATAAAAAAGCATACTCCATTTTTTCTTACCCATCTACGTTTGTGCTTGATTTTCTTTACTATTTCATGTCTTGGTAAAAAGGAGAAACTGACTTTTACGCTACAAGAAAAACAGAACATTTCGCAAAACAAGTATATCTTTTACCATGGCCAACAATGTTCATACGAAGCACTCCATCCTCAACAGAAAATGCAATGGAATAGACGAGTACAGGCAGTGGAAAATTATAAAGAAATTTTGTAAAGGAGATAGGGAATGGGAAGGAAAAAGGGGAAAAAATTGGAGCGCTTTCTCCTGAATAATGAATCAACATGCTTGGATATTGCTTCAATCTTAAATAATAATGGTGACGAGAAAAGGAGAAAAGCAAGCCCCGGCAGCGCAGACGAAAAAGCATACCACTAAGAAACCAGTCGAAGAAAAATCCGACCCATTTCAGGAAACTTAAATGCATAAAATGTACCTGAATACAGACATATAAATATATTTCCAAGTGTGTACATTACAAAGCTCTCAGGAAGGAACAAAATTAGTTATACTTTCTTATTATGTTGTATACGTACATGTAATATGTACGACTACTACATTACATGGGCGCCTTCCATATACAAGTAAAGAGTGCTTGCTTCTGTTATTCTTATGTGTGAACGTTTGCCATCATCCTATCATTTTCTGCTCATTCCCCGGAAACGAAAAGGTGAGATAAGCTAGTAACATGAACATGGTGGTAAGCTAAAGTAGAATGCGAAGGGATGCCTTGCATGCGATGCAATCCTACTTAAATGGATAGACCAACACACACACAATACTAGATTTTCCTTTTGACATTTTGAAACGCTACCACTTCTTTCTCTGTCCATCCGTACACATATTATGTATTTTCTATCCGTAAATCGCTATACTGCCGCTTTTCTTCCATGTTCACTTAATATAGTCCGTGCTCCTTTCCATTTTGACTCTTTCAGCCTCCCGAAAAAGAAAGTGAATATCTGTAAGCCAACCATACCACACTACTATTTTTCATGGGGAATGCTATTGTTATTGCGATTATATTGCGAAGTTATTTATTCAATCAATTTGTTCAATTTTTTCGTTTGCTTTTTTCGTTTTCTTAAAAAGCATGCACACTACAGCAACAGCAATAGCTACAAACAGCAGCAGATTTTCTCACAAGAGAATACAAAAATTATCACAATAACAAAACGGAAACTATTCTTGTTCAAAAAAGCACGCTTTCCCAACTGTCTCCAAGACAAACGCTTTAGATTGTATGCATGTGTGAGCATGTATCCAATAAACTTTTGGCACAAAAGGTAACACAAAAACAATTGTATATATTGCTAGTATTAGTTGAAACTAAACCAAAACATGGTTTCGATTCCTTAGTCCATGTTAATCAACAGCTAAACACGGTAAAAGCTCGTGCTTGTAGTCACCACCACCATTATCCGGATCATATTGTAAAAAGAGGTTCAAACTTCTATAAACAGAGTTGGATTTTGCCCTGTTTTTCAAAATAAAGCTAAAACATTAAGTTATGTTTTAGCAAAAGTAGCAGCTCATTGGATTATTTAAGCGAAAAGAGTCATATCACCTGGATTGAACCTAGTTCATTTCATTTTCTCATGAGAGTTCATCGAGAGAGAAATCATGGTCGCGAAATGAGTAGAGAGAAAGAAGAGCTGTGAGAGTACAGGGTCACCAGAAGGAGATGAATTTCACGGCTTTACAGTGACTGGATCCTGTATTTGCAGAGCTAACAGCGTATAATACATTTATGCACACCGTACATGTTCCACAATATTAGCTGCTTTCTCTCCTCTTCCACGTTTTAACCGCAGTCAAGTTTCTTTGTTCGGGCCACTACAAACAATGAACTCACCACATGTCTTTTAAGCTATGTGAAAATATAAAATAAGGGAACTAAAAGTTGCCAAAACTACTATTCATTTTACGTCGTATCCACTAAATATGACACAAATTAATTTAATGTTCTCCTTCTGCAATTACTAAAAATAAAATCATATGTGTATGTACACAAAATAATTAGTTTATGTTAAAGGTGCTCATCATAGTGTTACGAGGTTTCAGAGTTCATGTTAAAAGGGTAAACAATCCTTGTAGCTCAAAATCTTTTCATCGTACATTCCTTTTAACCTTCCAGTATTTATCAGGCCATGTGAATATATACACCATCAAACAAGAGTGGATGTCAACAATGCTTATTTTGTTAATTACCTCATCTTTTACTTTACTTTAGAATTTTTTATACGCTGACAATATTAATCGCACTATACTCTTAAATACAAAAAACGAGATTATTTTATTGTTTTTGAATTACAAATTTGCAATACTATGGATGCATGCATATGTATATTCAGATATTGGTGTAGACTTTCAGTTTCATTTAGAAATTGCAATACAGAACAGTATAGTTCACAAATGCATGCATACTTGAACCCTGTGATGCATGCTTTCATGATCAAATAGCTCGAGAAATATCTACCAATAAATTAAAATACCAAGCACATCCCTCCCTTTTAGAGCAATTATCATCACAAAAAATAATATCATTTCTGACTAAACACGACGGAAGTAAGGAAGTTAATTTGCCAACAATGGGCGCAACAGCAAACTAAATGCCTACAGTTTCGGATTTCATTACTTCCTATTCTATATATTTGCTCCTCGTTTTTACTTACCTATGTATAATTGCAATAATAATCAATTACATTAACATATTCTACTGCTAGGCACAGTAAACAGTCATGTTTTTTTCGCTATCGACATTTCCATAGTACACAACAAATTCATTAGGCTACATACGTCAAAAAGTAATACGCAATGCCCATGCAAAAAAATGCACAAAATATAAATAGTATAAAAATGTACATGTTCGTTTATAAAAAAGGACAGGTAGGTTTGTCGGACATACGGATAGAGAATAACGTAAAAAAACAAGAGGGAGAAGAGGATGACGGGCGTGGTGGCTTCTACCCTGTTTCCGTTGTTCTACTGTAACAACAATACATTATACCAGTCATGCCAATCGACAAACAGAATAAAAAAACACATACATACATACGTATTTATATATGTACGTTATACTTTTTTGACAGTTTCCTTTACGACAACAGACACATATTCGCCGCACTGCTAACTATTGGTAAAATAGAAGAGACAAAAAAACAGAGAGAACGAGACAAAAAATAAATAATTTCTTCTGGATTTTTTTGCTGGATATACCACCCTTTTTGTTAGACTGCTCGTGTATTTCATTTAAACTCATATTTTTATGTGCACTCTGCCTAACTTGCATAACATCGGGTTCAGATTATCATCAATGATCATATCGTCGTATATCATTACATGCAACGATAATTAATGTATATTAATGCATGTTGAACTACCATTTTTATAACTGGAAGAAGGAAACTAACAACAAATGTTATTAAATTTCGTCTCGTCCAGAGTAATATATCATATTATTATTATTACGGTGATGTTGATGATGATTATTATTGTTATATTATGTAAATTACAGAAATATACATACAAAACCTGCGTTTGTATGATATTCTCATTTAACATGTTGTGTAATCCGACTAGAGAATGTTATATGGTTACATGTCTTTGTCTTATTTTTCATGAAAAACTCTCTTCATCTTACTTTACGGCTCTACAGAGTATTTACAAAGAAAGGTGTACACAATGTAATTTTTTCGTGGGAAGGTGGTGGAAAAAGTAAATGGCAGTAACCATGGAAAAAAGAGACAAGAGTGAGATCCTTGTTTTTTAGGAGGAAAGTTGTTTCCTTCCTTGAAATGAAATACTGCGGTGGTTGTTGTTGTGTAGTACTGCGTTGTCACACATACCAGGAAGACCAGGTATTGTCAGTTGAGTTGGTGGAAGGTAGTCTCGTCAGTCAGCAGGAGCACTAATGGATTTATCATCATCATCATCGTGATAAAACTCGTTGTTGTCATAGTCGGAAACCTCATCAACACATCGCTATGATGATGAGAAGAGGAAAGTTGACAATGATGATGATGATGACATGCAATACAAACATGAGTCAGTTTGCAGCAGACCGATGTCAGAGTATGAGTATGAGCAAAATAGATAAAAAAAGAAGCATGTAGCGAGACTGACTTGCATACCTTTACATCTCCCTGCATAAAAATGTAAGTAGTTGTTTGAGAGATGCGATCGTGTTATGAAATCATGATGATGATGATGATGATGACGATACACACATAATCTCATTTCATTGGGCTAACCAAACGTATAAAAATCCTTTATCAACGTCATCGCCCTCCTCCATTCACCTTAGAGATCTATTATGAGATGAACAAGAAGAGGGACTAAAAAGAAAATGATAAATGCAACATATCTTCAAATATTCAAGATGTAAATGAAGATGATAAAAGTAATATAAATACTTATGTGTAGCCTCTGATTTCCGTAAAAATGACATTTGTTTTACCAAACGTTTTAATAAGCTTGACAGGATTTTTTGTAAATCCCAAGAAAAAGGTTTAAAATGTAATCTGGTACTGAATCAGAGAAATATTGCGAAAGATATAGTAATGACTGCAAGAACGCATAAGCGATTAGAAGAAATTAATTGTAATTATATCGTAATCTTTCTCATCTTCTTTTGATTGCTTCACGCAGAAAAAACTTGTCTCCCGCAAGCAAGCAATTCTACACAAGCAAGTAAATCATTTAGTAATATTATAATTATTATCATCATCAATAACTTTTCTTCGACTCGACTCTGTAGACATGATATACTAACAAAAAGGTGTACATAATGAAGCAGTATACATAACTAGTATAGTCTTTCCAAACACATCATCAACAAGAGAGAAAGAGAGAGGGAGGAAAAGATGTATAACATGGAATAATTAAATTAATTCCCACAAGGCTTACTTTTACAGCCTCCATCATTTTCCTTTCTTTCTCATCTAGTATACCTACAAATATGTATGCATCTATGTGCGGAGAAAATAATAATAATATTATCTGCTTACTTGTATACCCACACTACCAAAGAAACCAAGTAGACTGAAAGCTACAATCAAAGTTTTTTTCAAGTCACGCCACTACTACCCTAGTGCACATAGAGAAAGAAAGCTCATCTCCCTCTTCCCCCAGAACAACAACCAACCAAGATGAGAAAATGTCTCTGGGTGTACTTAAGCTGCATGTACTATTTTTTCCCTCTGTATTCACGTTCCCAAAAAAGTAACCTGCTTGTAATAATTCTCTGTTCAATATTCCCTCTTTTACACTAAAAATTTTATTCCGGACTGGGAAAGATGCATGCGTGTTGCCCCGAGAAATATTATCATGATTATAATTCCTCCTCCTACTCCCGCATGAACCTTATAATCATATTATTACAAGTCGGGTGATAATGGTAAAACACTTATCCGCATATTTAAAAAGTAATACATTCGTGCAGACACCCTTCATAGTTTTGATCTACCTAAACCTTTTTTTATCTCTCTGTGACAAGGTGCATTTCTCATCTACACATTGAGACAGAAATAGAAAGGGAGCTAGCCAGAAAAAAACAAGCTCCCTATTCTATTTCTCGTTACGAATTCAAAACAGATAACCCATTAAAATAGCACCACCACTACTTTTGCTACTTTACTACTATTACCATTAATATCACCTATCTATCCATTTTCGGCTCGACTTACTACCAACACTGCTACATTTTCTTGCTTACATATTTATTTCATATTTCTATTAAAAAATTATAACACTATATCATCAATAACTACATGCTACCTAGCCACTGTCTACCTGTGTTTCATCCTCACTCTCAATCTGGTTTAGCGTGTTGACCTGAAAAAAACGGCAACTTTTTCCCCCTCGTTATATTCCTTATTTCATTTTTCTGATGCTCTTAGCACCTACCATCTACTCAGCCAACCAATTTTACATTTCTCCCTGGACATCACCACCATCAATAATACTTTATTAGTGGTCGTTATAATATCCTCCGGTTTAGCGCAGCACAAGTAGCAGCAGAGCACGCTCAAACCAAATGTAATAATAATACATGCTATTTTCTTTCTTTCTCTCTTAAAACAATTTAGCTCTACTCTTCGTCTATCTGTCTAAGGGCAACTTCTGTTATTCGCTATCATGATGGAGATCTACTTCATACTACTAGTGATCATGATGATTAGGATGACAATAAAATATTCCGTTGAAGTAGTAGACAGCAAATGTAGCAGAGTGAGAAAGAGTCAGAGAGAGAGAGAGTGTGTGTGTGTGTGAAAGAGAGATGCCAGAGTTTCATATCATGTTAAAATATTTAACTTTTCCTTCACTTTACTACCACCTCCGCCATCCTTCTCATGGTGCCCGATTAGCTCCTCCGAAGCTTAGGCTTAGCTAAAAACTCTACTTGCCACCACCGACATAATATTATTGTGGTGTTTATGTGTGGTCTGGCCTTAGTCGAACGATGGTGAGTTTTTTTAAAGCTAGTTACTTCCTTCCTTCATACTATCTATTTATCTATCTATCTTTACGTATCTGCTTATAACAATCCGTTTTTAGCTACACATATTAGTATTAAACCACCAAAAACGTCCAAAAAGTGAGACTCCTTGGCCTCTTGGTTTTGGTGTGTATGTATCTTGTATGGGCATAAGTGAATAGCCATCCACTTCTCATTCCATTCCAAACACACTCGGGAAACAGCACACCACTTATCTCCTTTTTTTCCAGGAGGCGAGAAAGATGAACAAAAAATGAGGAAGGAAGGAAGAGGAAACGGTGAAAATCATTTTGACTACTTGATATTCTCTGCGTATGCTCCAAAGCCAAAGGTTCACTATTCACTTCCTCTCTCTTAGTTTCTTTTTATCTTATTCCTCATGTTATAATATAAAAATTGATCTTATCTATCCAGTACTCCCTTTCTCATAGCATGTTTATCTTTTACCATCTTAAGTTGTATTGTAATGCACACTACATACACAAGTAAAAAATCCTTATCATCTTTCCTACCATGTCATCAAATTTCACTAGATTATTATTTGTATCCATATATAAATTTTCACATATTATCCATTTACGTATGATTAGCACAGTTGTATACGTATGAAAATTAGTTTTACTATTGTTTTTAATATATTTTATAATATCTTAAATCAGTCTCAACATACTACTCTGACACATGATCTTGTTCACACAAGTACACATGTAAGACCATTATCATCGTGGAATTATATTAACTGCATAGATAATGCCTCCTTTTTACTGGTTTATACACTTTGACCAGCAATAAAAAAATCACATGGTGAATCGTCAAGTGATCATTGTTAATCTGCTATGCAATGGATATAAAATATAAATTTATTTTACAAAAAAGTTCAGTATATGTGCTAGAGAGAAAGGCCATAATAAATACAAACAGACATATATAAAGTTGCATATTGAAGTGAAGGAGGAGGCCAAGGGCAGGTAAAATAAAAACCTATCAACCTGACCATATGGTATAAACAACAAAAGGCAGCCATACTTCGTAAAATACAAAGTCAACATGGAAAAATACGAGAAGAAACACATCAATCCATTCTCCTTATTACATTTTGGTATTGTGCACTACAGCCATATAGTTCTGACATGATGTATGATATGGCCATTCATTGAGGAGAACGTATTACAAAAAAAACAAATCTGTCTGTGCACTGCTGTTGATTGTGATATTTCACTACTATTGTTCTCCTTTTCTTGCTTGTTTCCCCTAAAAACTTCTTGTCTATTATGCATAAAATCATGTATGTATGAAATGAATGAAAACATTCTACTCCTCTCCAGGAGAAAACGCTTCTAGTGCTGGGGAAAGACAGAAGAATAAAAAGTGGAAAGGTAATTCTTCTCTTATCATATATTCAGTTCTCTCACTCTTCCACCTTGTTTTTATTATTATTATTTTATTTCATCCTGACTCTCTTCTCTTGTTCACATTTTTACAGATTCCTCACAGCCTTTCAGAGAGAAAACGCCAGTGAAATCGCTAGAGTCCTCACAAGCTACAGACTTCTTGGCACAAAAACAAGCAATTCTAGCCTTTTTCCATTATCAAGAGATGAATTTGTAAGCTAGACGGGGTAGTAAAAAGCAGAGAAAATTTTCTAAAAAAGAACGCCCGTGAATTCTTGATTTTAAGCTACGCATTTTATGACTCCTGATGCGCTTACGATCATTTTTATTTCTGCATCACTACATTTTAAACATACCATTAATATTTATCCACTTTTTATGCTTTATTACAAATTTGCATTTGTTTTAAACCCCTTTTTAAGTTAATTTTTTGCCTGCGAAATAAAACTAATGAACGAAAAATAGTTTAAAGTTCAAATGGGTTCATTTCTTTGTTGCCCTCAATTTATTCGAGCGTTTTTTCACACACGTAATTCAATGCATTATGCGATATGCCTAATTGTTTACAATCAAAGCATAACACCATATTTTATACGTATCCTATTTGAATCATATCCATCCTCGCAGCAACATTTTATAGAAAACTGTTCGGCATCTCTAGTGGACGCAATAGAAAAGTAATGCATCATTCATAAAATATAGTCAAATTTTCATAAAGGTCTCTAGTAGCTTGCGATGAGGTGCAGGCGTAATGCAATAAGTAATTTCTATCGTTCACTCTTGTTTTATTCGGTCAGTCAGTTGTAAGTTATATAAGAAGCAGGATAGCTGGTAACTCGTAGCGTGCATAAATATTTCTCGAATGTTGAACAAGCACGGAGCATTCCGATATTCATCATGATGATAATGTCCACGATGATGATAATATCGATGAACAAGACATCACTTTTTTAGAGAAAAAGCAAAACACTTTAAACCGAAAAAAGATACCAGAAATGCATACACATCTCTGTATTTTGAAGTACATGCATAACATCCTTAAAAGAGACTGCCTACCTTATTATTAATCATGATATTATTAATATTAACAATATATCCGACTTCTTTTTCATTCCGCACTAAAGTTGTAGATATTATTGTATAAACACACACTCCGCATTCTACTAAAACACTGAGCAGCACAGGAAAATGTGAGTTTTCAAAAAATTGAACTAGAATGAAGAACGATGAGCCCTGTGCTGTGCGGCAATAGCGAATAGCAAAAGAGAGAAAAAATGTACACGAGAAATACATATTAATAAGTGGGGGTGCAAGTAGTAGCAACTTCAGTCAACTCACTCTATAGAGAAGTAGCATACATTACATTTTTGGTGTTTGAACAAGAAAATTCCACATGATTTTTTCCGTCTCTTTCTTTCTCTCTCATTGCGATTCCACACAAAATTGTGAGTAGCAGACAAGATAGATTGAAATGAGAGGGTTGAGTGGATACAAGCAAGGCAGGCACACCTCATGATGAGGACGTGTGTGCTTGTAAGTGTAAAAAGTAAAAAGTCTGTCTATATCAAGACTAAGCTCATGTATCAGTAGTGTGTGCGTGCCCCGTTTTTTACAGCTTTTGAGCTTCTCTCAAGTCAAGTCCTCCTTTTATACACACAAACGGTTTTGTACGGTTACGAGAAAGAAAAAAACCGATGCGCCGTCCATTCAATGAGAAGGTAAAAGAGAAGAAAAAACGATAAATGTCATGATGATGGTATAATTTTTTCCTTCATGAAGATCTTTCTAATATTATGTATGATCGGGTAGCTTTATGGTTTTACCTTCACCTGAAAATTAGCATTTAGGTATGATTTGACATGTATATCTGTTATACTTTTAAAAGAAGCGTAACGGCATAGTTATTACGGTGGTATGGTGGTAGTATGCTGGCACGAGATGACGATTGATTTGTTATTATTGCTGTTCTTGATAGTTATCTATTTTCTTGATTGAAGCTACAATAAGTTACATAAATATTGAATTAAAATGAGTTGATGTTAATGATAGCGAAAAAAGGCTTAACAGTTTTGAAAGGTTAATAGTTTTAAAAATGAATGTGATATTAGTATTAAGTATATAATATGGTGTATTAGGTAGCTTTTTGGGGTTTGCAGATTTTAAATTATAAAAAAAACACTACAACTTTGAAAATAAAATTCACTCGTATAATTTTCAACTTTAATGCTACTAAAAGTGGTTTTATTGTAAAAAAAGGGAACAGATTGCAATGATGATTTTTGATGATGATAATGATAATGTGCTGAATCACAGCACCATGAAGACCATTGCCCCATACTTGACCACTGCGATACGATAGTAAGTCAAGTCAGGAAAAAGCAATTATGACCGCGTGTTTACTCTTCTCTCTCTGGTAGCAACAGACAATATAAGTTCGTCCTGAATAATGGAAACGAATACTTGGTGCTAAAACAATATGAAATGGAACGATGAATATTTTGGTCTACCTTTATTATTAATTGGATTCATAGTCCATGTAACTAGTGTATTTCAAGCAAAAACAAGTTTCGTATGACGGTTGACAAGGGGAAGCGAATAAAAAACGATTTTGAAGATAAAAGTATATATTTCTCCACACCGGTGGTAGTGGTGGTGTATTGATAATTATGAGTTTTCTAATTTTCATTGTGTGATATGGGATCAAGCTGCTAAAATATGAGTGAAATGAATAGCTAGTGTAATATTTTCGGAAACGCGCATGGCTTTGATTTAAAAGCCATTTAAAACTGACAGAAACAACAATGTAATAATTAAACCTACACACTAGAATAAACAAATACACAAGGTGTGATACTCAAATTTAAAAAACTCATCATCTGAGGCAGAAGCGCATCTCCCTCTGTGCTCTCTTCCTGCTGACTTGTTTCAGGATGTGCTTTAAGTATAATCCTGCATTTATCTTCATACAATCCCATATGAAAAGTAGTTGAACCAATTGGTTTAAAATTATATGTGCATATGCAAATGCATGGGATTTGATGGGAAGTATAGAGTAAGCGTGTAATGACTTATTTTTGTCACCCCGGGAAAAGATGTGGGATGGAATTCTATTCGTTTTATAAATGATAGCATTTTGATAATCTGTTTTGCAACTTCCCTTGACTCATCTTTACACCTTGGTTGTTTTACAGGAGCGAAAGACGAATGAAAAGGTTGAGTACACACATAATTACTGCATATATATAACCGGATTGGATTGCTTGCTTGTAGCAGGTAATTTAAGCTAAGCGAGCCAAAAAGGGGGAGTGAGAATTTAACCTGCTTAACCTTCCAGTACATCATGTTCCGAGGAGAAGAGAAGATTGTGAATAGTGGACAGATATCAATCAGAAGAAGAGCACAGCAACCTTCTAGCACACCGTCGTCATCATCATACATACCACTTTACATTGTTTTGTAGAGCCAAATTTTTAAACACAAGTGGTTTCGTTTTTAATCCTGACGTAAACGTACGTAGATACATACCGTGCTTTATTGCTGTTAGAAGCAAATGATTTTGAGTTTGAAGTTTGAAACGAGTTTGAAGTGCACTTTTTGCTGTGAGATGATATGATGATGATGGCTTGAGTGAGAAGAGCGGAACTTCGATTGGATTCCCTTCGTTACGCTTTTACTGCTCTCACTCTACAGCTCAAAATATATACATAACTAAGCAACTCCCTGAAATAATAAAATATAATTCCTCTACTATCGGAACCATCTCATTTTTCTACTTGTATATATCCCTTGTACGTATTATATATTTTAATATTCTTATTTATTTACACAAGTAAAATATAACTAGACTCACGTTTTAATTCAAACTATTCATTTATTATTTTCCTTTACAATTTTGTCATACATACATGCATATTTGTAAGGCTTCGAGTTGCTTATTATTTTGCTCTTGAAACTTTTAAAAAATCAAAAAAAATTTTATGATGAATATACAGACGACGCGCCGATTCTAATGGTAGGCTGTATGGCTCGTTAACTGACAACAATAAAACTCTTATCAAAGTTAGCATACTGCCCTGTGACAAAGATTTTCAAGTTAAGATGCTTGTAAATCAAAGCATCAGCAAAACTTTGTATGCAACAGCACAACAAAGGAAGATTTAATTTAAATTTTAAAAATGTGTCACGTCTTTTTGTGTGTCACCTTTTCCTTCCGTCGTATCGTAACGCTTTCTGACTTTTTTCTTAATTTTATCATTACTATAATCTTCACTCTAACGATTAGGTTTTTTAAAAGTCAGAAGTCAACTAAAAAAGGGTTGTACATATGAAACTGTAGTTGGCTAGTTCACCAACTAATTTAATTTGATCACGACGGTAGCGATCACCATCATCATTAAGACATTCAAAAGGTTGAAATCTCTCTCTCGCATACAAGCAACTTCAAACAGTCCGGAGGTATAACATCATTATTTTATTGTACACCTCAAGGACACACTACCGTCTCTAGCCCAGGAAATATTCTATTTTTGCCTACTGACAGAAGTAATCCATGACTAGATTTCGAAAAAAGGATTGAGCATGATCGACCAGGCTAAAAAAATCTTGTGTCGAAAGTACCGGTGATCTGATGGTTATCATCATGCCATTGGAAAAAGAAATCCATTTGATTTGTCGAGTGGAGTGTGCACTTGTACAATATGGTATTTTTTGATAATATCAAGTGTACTTCTTACTGCTACGATGCCCCTACAAAATGTAGACTACAGGGAGAAGAGAGAGAACAGTTAAATTGGCCGAAAGAGATTTTTTCTCGAAAAAAAAATGCATTGTAAAAGTATTCAGCAGTACAGTAGAATCATGATATGATCATAGTTAAAAACAATATCTCCATCTTCAGTTCCCTACCATTCACCAATCCATCTAGTCAAGTCGACCGTCCACATTTATAAAATCAATATGTACAATGTTGTTTGCCAATGAAAAAAGCTTACAACAACCAAAACCAACCTCTCCAACAAAGTACACTGAAAAAAAGAGAGAGAATGAAAACTGCTTAAGCTACTACAACAACAACAAGATCATCATCATGTTCATCCTCCACCGTTCCTTTTTTTTCTTCAACAAACCAAACCCATGTAAATCTTCCATTAAGGTTATTGCCCACTGCTTTTGCTGCTCCTACTACAACTAGTACTAATAGAACTAGAAGACTGACTACCCACTTACTTCTCTCTCTCTCTCTCTCTCTGCTTGCTTACACTTTTGTACAGCCTACCTTAATGGATTACATTCATCTTAGACGTCTCTCTCTCTCTCTTCATTTTTTTTTCTCAAAAAAATCTTTTCCCAAATCTCTTATTCTTGTTGTTTAACAAGCAAGTACACGGTGCACACACGGTACTATATTTCTTCACAGACTTGCCCTTCGTCTTGATAGTAGTGTCTTTAACTTTTTGGAGTTGGCCCAGACCAAGAAAAGCAACATACGAAGAAAATATCAGCGAGAGGGATCAAAACTGATGATGGTCAATTTGCAATGATGCTAGTGCCACTACCACTATCAACTTCAACATAGTTATCTTTCTTTTTTTACTTATCTACTACTTAATACAGCTGGGCATTTGCTCAACAGTATTTTGTCTTCTTGTATTGATTAGAAAACATCTTTTTTATCTTAGCCTACCACCAATAGCAAGGTAAAAGTCAAATCTCCCTTCCGGCCCTTCGCCTTCCATTAAAAGTCTATTCGACCACCAGGGATATTTATGCAATCGGATGGATTTGGATTAACTTTACAACTTTCGACAGTCGCTCACTCAATCCTCTTCCTCGCTCTTGTTTATAAAACACATTCCATCATTCCATTCTCGCCTTTCTTTTTTTAACATCAAACCTCCCATACAGTAAAAAATGGTACAAAAAAGCACGTAAAGATATAATATCTACTGTCCGGTCAATTTACTTTTTTACTTAATTCTCCATTTCCACTCGTGTAAATTTTGATTCAATAAACCCATTAAAAAGTAAATGTACCAAGATAAAAATAGCATAAAAGAGTTACGTGAACCCCATCATCATCACGACATAAAAAAGTGTGTCAAGTCCCAAGTCAACAAACCAACATTCGAAGGCAAAACAATAGCACTTGATTTTCATACTTGACGAAACCTCGACTCGACATCGTTACCATTCTTTTTATGGTTATATAAACACACATACACACAAGTTATTATTTATCCGTCAAACCAGGTTGAACTTTGCCACAAAGTATACAATCTGAAAGTTTTTACTCTTATTTTGTGGTCATGCCGAAAAAAGCAACGCAACGCAGTTTTATTTGGTAGATCCGTCATGCGTCCTTTTAAACTTTAAATCGTACAATCATAAATACAAAAACATACACATTTAGTTCATGGTATAAATAAGAAAAAGCAAAATGCCCATTACACACACACAATGAAATACTATGTAGACTTAATTTATAACAATTTTTATTATTTCATATTAGCCCTCAACTTTAAAAAGGAAAAAACTGCGTATCCATCTTTTTACTCCTCGTAATTTTTCAACAGTACACGCTTTTTTTTGAAGAAACAATGCTGATAATGATGATAAACATGTGATCTTCTTATTACACTCATACCATTCTATCTTTCTGTGCAATAGAAAGCTCGAGATTCAGGGTAAATAATATAAAATAATAATGGTAATATAATAAGCAATATGTAAAAGAAACGCTCTGTTGACCAACCGATAATTCGCAGTCAGTCATCATCATCATTTCTCCTTCTTCCTCTACTTATTTTACTTATTATTATGTTTTTTTTATTACAAGTTTCTTTTTGGCTTGGCTTATACCCTACTTTTTATCTATAAAATTTTATGCATTATGAAAAAATTGTAACTTTATTCGGACGGGAGCAGTGGCCAGTGTGCTTATCAAAATCACACTTCAAAATGCTTATGAAAGGCAGGTGCGGCTTGGTGCACTGAAGGTTTTTTATACAACTATCAACGCAACGCTACCTGGCTGAACGTCGTAGCTTAAGAACAACCAAAATGTATAGTACGAGAATTGTTGGTTCCGTTTTTTTGGATTTCTAGGCATTTTTTGTTGAGTATTTACTGTAACTTGCATGGATGTAATTTATTGTTAGTGTTGTGACGACAAACATGACGTTAGTGATACTGATAATAGCGATGATCATTATAATATGTAGTTCGATAGGATACCTTTTCAAACAGAAACTACACACATTTTTGTTTTTTTCTTTCTAAAGGCAGCACAAAAGGATTAACGCCCTATTTACAATATCTGTGTAAAAAAAAAGTATGTTATTGTTATATGCATACTATTACTTTTTTTGTTGATATGTTGAAATTATAATAGCAAGATGAAAGGCAAGGAAAGATGTGTGCTAATGAGCACAGTATGAGTGAGCAACAAACTACGACAACGACAGTACTAGCATGCGTCCTTTTTCATTTTTCCATTCATATATTATACTGGCTGTTGTTGCGTTGTCGCTGGTTCTCTCTCAGGGATTTTTGCAAATATTTATACATGCAAAAGAGATTGTGATGTTTGCATTAATATAGTTAGGAAAATAAAACGGAAGGACCCCCTCCTTCGTTGAAAATTGTTTTTGTTGCCATTTGCTGCCGCTGGGATAAAAGCCTGAGATTTATGTAGACTAGATCCGTTCAAAGTGGCACTGAATGAAGAGATTTTGTTTTTCCAATGTTAAAAGTGTATGCCGAGTCTCAATTTTAGGAATTCAATAATACTACCTGTTTTAAGTTAAGTTTTCATTTTGCTTAAGTAAAAGAATTCATTGAACTTTAGATATGTAATGTTTAAGTGCAATAGTTCTGTCATGGTCTGTATTGAAATATTAGATTCGACTTTTTCGAATCATATGTTCATTTATTTCTAAATAATTTAGAACATTTTTAATGCTCATGGATTTTAAATTGCATTTTTGCTGGTCATTTTTAATATTTTGAGCTGTTTTCTGAATCTGC
Organism: Entomobrya multifasciata; assembly: GCA_034693345.1. Lineage (NCBI taxonomy): Eukaryota > Metazoa > Arthropoda > Collembola > Entomobryomorpha > Entomobryidae > Entomobrya > Entomobrya multifasciata. The sequence continues at coordinate 54,131 of JAQFXM010000267.1, forward strand.
TGTAGTCAACACGATGCGCGATAGCGCGATATCCGAAAATCAATATGAGTTAGAAAAAGTTTAAACCAGTTCATGGAACTTCAGTTATATGGAGTTCAACTAGTAGTATCACTATATTCCAGCATTATAAAATAATAAACCTGAATCGAAAATACAAATTCGGTTCTTATAAAATACTTACACGCACTACCTGTATAGAGTACAAGATTAAATGTGAAACCAATGCGTTTCATGTCAGTTGTCACTTTCTGAGAAAAAAATGTGAGAAAGCTGTGCATTTCAGTAAGAAGATAGAAAAAGAAAATAAAAACATGTTTTTAAGGATTTCCAACTTTGCTCTTTAAACGAAAATTATGCATAATTGTACAAAAAATGGTAATATCATATCGCACGAAATCTTTTTCCAGCTTTTATTCTTCTTATCAGCATTTTCCTTTTTATTTCGCTTAACTTCTGCGTTTATAGCATGAAGCGTAAAAATGTCAACAAATTCAAAAGTAATGATAGCTCCTGGACTGACGAGACCATTAAAATTTTAATGGGAAAGATGAAAAGGGAACGAGATGTTTTATTTATCAAATTTTTATGCAGTTCCTTTTATTCGAGAAAATAACTAAGGTTTTATCGCAGCTTTAATATAGTATCTAATGACTAAAAGGAGGAAATTTATGTCACAAGGCTTTCATTAATTGTTCAAAGTTTATCGAAGCAGCAATCATTTATAGCATAAAAAATCTTACCTCTTCTTCACCCGCTGCGGTGTTGACCGAATCCATACTTTGGCTCAAAGCACTGGAATTATCCATAACAAATTATGAGGATCACAGATTTCTGAGATTCTGTTAGATTTTCCTTCCTTCCTTTTATGGAGGAATGGGTGAAGTCGTATTAATAGACTTGAAAACGGTCCGTTTATTTCCCGTAAAATTTAGGTCTGGAATCATAAAAAACATTATTGAATTAAAGTTTGCACAATAAAAACGTGATATTATATTTTGAATTGAAACGGTTATTAAACTTCTTTTTACACCTATCATTATACTTATTATTACCACACAACAAGTAAAACCGACCATACAAAAATATTTTATGCCTTTTCATCCTACTAAATTTTATTGTCTATCTAACCTAATTTGTTTATCTAAATTAATGAAATTGTTCAGTCAAATTTTAAAGTGTAAGCATTTCAAATAAAGGAGCAGTACATGCTATAGAATTTCACCTACTAATAATCTTCTTTACATCTTTCTCCTACTTTTCTTTCGCTCGTTACTTCATTTCTACGCTTTCAGTAATGATGACTTCACTATAGCTCGAGTGACTCAAGATTACTTCAACTCATTACTCCAAACTTGTTCCAAAATATGTCATTGTTTACATTTCTCGTTTGGCTGCCTTGTATTCAAATTAAGTTTTGCATAAGAATTGCATTTTACCCTTTACACAAGACAAAAGTCTTCTTGTTTCTTACTAAATTCGCCCCTAGTTTTCTGGTCACAGAATTACACTAAATTATTAAGAGAGAAACTTTTCCTCAGGCGCAAAAACTTGCAGAAACTACAGACACCTAGAAATGCGTGTTTAGCACAAAAAAAAACAAACTGTTCTAAAGTATATTCAGTAAGTTTTGCCTTTAAATTATGCAGTGAGAAAGATACAAGAACAAAATAAGCATCAAAAACGCCTTTTTGACATGCTTTAATAATGTTATTATTATATATTTATGTAAGACAGGAATGCATTTTTTTTCTTCGAAAATCTACGCACAGGGCAGCATTCAGCATTACGTGACATATTTAGCAAATAAAATAATTTGATTACTTAAATTGCCCCCAATGAAACATATTTATGAACAAAATGTGTGCATAAGAAATTTTCAAAATTTCGTGGTGGTGGTAAGTATCGCAAAAAAACATTGGTTAAGGAGTTGAAGATGAGTTTCTTTCCTTTGTCTATTACAACGAACCATTTCAGATGATATTTTTAAAAGGGCAAAGCCCACAAAGAAACGTTTAACATGTGTTTGATTTAATGATTTATCTATCTTTTTTAAAGTCAAGGATATATCCGTCCAGGCAAATTCATTCTGAAACTCAAACAAACGAATAAAAAACGAAAAAACTAATAGATTGAAGGCTGAGCAGTCGCTTTTATATATTTGATGCAAGTTTAATGCAAAGAAAACTAAAATCAGAATTTAAAATTCATAGTACTCGTCTGTCAACACTTTTATTACTCATTGTCCTTCTATTGTTTTTTTTCAGCTATGGACATGCTAGAACAATTAAGCATTAAGTTTTTGAAAAAAGTAATTCAATCAATATCACAGGCTACGACACAGGGCAATGCATGTTCAAATAATATCCGGTTTCATAATTGTTTCCATGTTATTAACACAGAAAGTAGCGAGGCATAACCATGCTCATTATTAGTGAAATTAAACAGGAAAGAATATAAATCAGCTTTTAGCTATTTATTTCACTGGATATATCCAGTCATCCAGCGTTCCATGTTTATACAAAAAATGAGGAAGATGCAAAAAGTACTACGTTTGAACAACTATGTTACATTCAAAAGGATTAATGAATTATACATGTTTGTTTATCTGTCCTTTGTAGTGTGACTTTCTGTGTGAATGAACAAGAACACAACTGAACACACACAAACCCCAACATCAATAATATCGTAATCGCAACGCATCATCATCCCATCACTGTCCATAACATCTAGTCAGTATATTTGTTTGTTATAAAGTACGCGAGTTAAACTGTTTGTATACTACAGGCGTGGTCAACCGATCCATTATAATATTACTTTTGACGTTTAACTTTTAGCGAAAACCCCAAACTGGACTAGCTTTTTCCATGTAACATCCATACACCTTAATATCCATACTTTGTGCGTTGTAAGCAAAAAAATGTACATTCTATATTTATTCACATGGCATACATATTATTTTTCAAGTATTCGATATTATTATTGGTCGTACAGGTATATAGTAAAGGTAGTAGAATATACTATGTTTATTGATAATAGGGCTTTTTGCGCGGTTACAATTTACATGATGATCATTATAGCTCAAAAACGACTACATGCACACTTTACATGGATAAACTCTTCATACAAACTAACAATGCAACAATGCTTCTCTGTTTGTGTCCTTATGAATAACAACATAACATTTAAGCACGTCTTCTGTGAAAAATTGATGTATTCTAAGAAGCAGCATGGGCAAATGCGATGATAAAAAGTGTTTGAGTATTCAGTACAGTGGTAGCGGCGATGGTGGAGTGTGAAGAAAAGGCCAATATTGAATGATGTTGGCAGAGAATAGAATAAAATGTAGGCGAAAAAATACAGCATAGTGATATATAAGTGAGAATGTTGCGTTTTCGCCGAAAAGTGAATGCTTGTGTTACGGTTTTTTGTATGTAACTTGAAAAAAAGAGGTAAGCAAGCAAACAAACCAATTTGACATTTGACAAATTGAAAAGAAGTCTACCGCTGGATGTTTGTGCATATATCCAATATAAATTCAAAGTAATGTATGTAGTGAATAGAATGTTGGATGAATATATATATATGAGTTGAAAGGTATTTATTGTGTTTGTGCATTTATTACCCATGATGATGACTGCAGGAAAATCATCTACTTTTTTTGTGCCCACTTGTTATACAAGATACTCTTTTATTCTGATGTTATTATTAATGCATGAAAGGTTTTCTGTCGATTTTTTTTCTTTCCATTTTTTTTCACTTATCGTTAGTATCATCATCATTGAAACTTCATGTTATTTTCACTAAAAGACATGTTATTCGGGATTTTTAACATATGGACATTGGACTGAAGGGGAAATGTACATAAACAGCAAAACAGGTTCAATTCAAAAAATATTCATTGTTAAAATGCAAAAAAATCTTATGTCTTTGTTAACCTGTGAATTACTTACATACCTACATATATATAGCCATAGGTGGTAAGTATATGAGATGATATCTTATTTTTATCAAGGAAAGTGAAAATGATTGAAAAATTGAGTTCAGTTTGGTGGAAATGACTTTGTCACTTTTGTACACCTGTATCGAATTTTCTCCAACATACTGTCGGTATAAGCTTTAGCTTGGCAAACCATGTGTTGGATTTGTAGTGTTTCAGGGTCCGGATTTTTAGTCACC
>JAQFXM010000268.1:0-58203 GCA_034693345.1 Entomobrya multifasciata
TCACTTGAAATACAAACCAAGCAACCTTTATCTTCATCTAGTAAAAGAACTGAGGTCAATTTATAGTGAGAATTTGCTTTCAGATTTCACGTATTTCAAAGTAACTAGTTACTTTAGACTTTAGGCATATCCGAACAAACCGTTAGACACAAGCAGGGAACAGTAACGTTATGTGATGCTACCATTGCAGCAAATATAAATTTGGACATGGACTGTGGTAGTACACAACATTGGTTACGGTCTGACAAGTAAATTAGTATGAAATGACATCTTTAAATTCGATCTACTTTATTCCATGTAATATTTTTGCAGCTTCAATGTGTCAGGTTTATTTGAGTTTTACAATAAAAATGACTCATACTCGAGTATTTTAAGCCTTACAAAATCAAACGAGAGAGCAATGCGATAGGACACACGAACTACAAAAGCTGCACGTGTGGAGTCTGATTTAATGTTTTGAGAATTCAAATTTACGTGTTAGTTTTACTCGACAGGGGCTATATTGTATTTTGAAAGATTCTCGGAAGTTCCACAGTGCCACAAAGGAATTCGAATGCTCTATTGTTTCATTATTTCAACATAAACGTAGTAAATTATATTACTCAAAGATAAAAGCGTTTCCAGCTTAAAACATATTATTTAATTATTGCGTTTAAAGAGTTTATAAGTATACAGTTTTTGCAGACGTTTTAATAGGTCACTGTTCCATTGTCATCATTGATCATGCATCATACCAAGGTTAAGGGTTCAGAAATCACAATTTTCTTGCCATCTCGCATTATGTATGAAGTAGTAGAGCTCGGAGCAAGCAAACAATACAACAATTGAAATTCTAAATATGTATATTAGATGCGATCGCTGTACAATAAAATAAACATAATACAATTTCAAACTTCAAACAAATGCTTAACTGATAAAAAAAAGTTTACAAAAAAGATGGAAAGCTGAATTCAAATAATGTTTTGTTTTAAAGCTTTTCATTGATAATATACTGTTTTCCTTTTGGCTTGCTATTTTTCGTTTAAATCAGATTGAACATCTATATGGTATAGGGGAAAAAACTTTATTTTCGCTTCAGAAATTTTAACTAGCTTTTAAAATCAAACTTGTTGTCGTCACCTTCATTTATGCATGTCTATTTTGGGTGTTGACATTATTCCTTTGATTTTATACCAACCAACGTCACAAGGAACGACACACAAGATTTCACTTCTATAATAGTCATGTTCATGTTGCCCTTTCACTTTTCTTGCGGAAAATATGAGTTTGACGCATTTTATTGAAATAAAACTTTTTAAAAAACAAAACTTTTAAAAATAGAAATAGGCTCGAGTTTTGGAAATGGCCTTGAACGTGACGATATAAAATGGATCGTGTTGCACTATGTTACTTTTACTGTTTTATGTAAGTTTATTTAACAGGTAGCAAACCTACATATATGTACGCTTGCTTTTACCCGTTCGTCGATGGCACTATATTCATGTAACTTGTAGTGTGCTAGACAAACCAAGTAAACTAAAGGATGTTGATATATCCTTAACTTTTAAACTATATATACTTTTATTGTCTGTCCACATTGTTCAATATATTATGAACATACATACAAATGATACAATATTAACTAAAAAGACAATTGCATGCTTTTTATGCCCACGATCACAATGGTATCTTTGCGAGTGCCGGTGGAAATTATACCAACTTTGCTAATCCACGTATGTATGTGTTTTGTGAAACTTTCTTAATCGATTTTCTTTTAAATTTTATTGAATTCGCAGATTATGTACAAAGACCTTCCAAACTATGTAAAAGCTAGTAGCTATGCTATGTTTAATGTAGGTATGCAATAAATATACGTTTAAACCCAAGAGAAGGTTGTTGGTTGTAAAACCTGCTAATGTCGCCAATAAACAAAACTACTAACCAAACTATTTGTCCTCTTGCAGTAAAAAGTGCTGAATGGTATGGATTACACTTTTTCTTTAAGGAACTTTCTCCAGTCTACCGCTAACCCTTTTAAAGTATCTACTCAGTTGATTGCGTGACAATATAATAGATTTTTTGTACTAGTAGGGTCTATTATTTATCGATGGAATTTAGTACCCAATCAGCATAACAAGCACTTAAAAGACAAGCGGACAATTTTTACTACATTTTTCATTATCGACTGTTTTTTTCTATTTAGACCAAGAATATTAGTATTTATATTTTTGCCCTATATATCTATAAGATAGTCCGTACTAGAAGAAGTAGGTGAAAAATATAATGCAAGGTATCATCATCATGTGCATGTGGTTAGACCGATAAAAGTTAATGGGAAATAGTGGCAACTCGTCTTCACATCTACAATATTTTCCATGCCAGTTTAACTTCAGTTTATTGATCGTCATATTTGCAAATTCGCATTATTGCTCAACTCCACAACGTGTTCCTTGAAAAATAATCCTGCTGAGCTTATCAAAAGTGTTTTACATGTGCTATATAAACATTTTAAGCATCTTTCCCTTCACAAGTATGTTTTAAAAGTAGTACGATATAAGCCCTTGCTGTGAAACGATAGATAATCTACGTGTACTTGTGGTAGTGTAGTGTGATGATATTTCTTTAACCTTTCGTAAAACGTAAATTGGTAAAGGTCCTTTTACCTAGTTAAGCGTTATTGATATATATGTCTGTCAGTAGACTAGTAGCCCTTGTCTGAGCTGTGTCAGCTTACATTTATTTCGTATCCGCGATGACCCATCAAATTAAATCGTTATCAGTAGCCATATAAATTCACCCCAAGAGAGAAAGCAGTGGAGTTTAAGATGGGAAGCATTAGAGGTGGTGGTGGTGGGAACAACTCAGATTTCCAGTCGGAACTATTGCGGATGAATGGATCTCTTCAATCTTCTATCACTGAGCTCAGATATCACTGTGAAGTGTATCGTCTAAGTTTGCGAAGCATATGCAAAGTGCTTGTAAGTGTTCAAAAGGAACAAGACGCTCGTCTTCGGTATTTAACTACAACCAGACCAAGTTTTCACGCTTACCTTTTGAATCTAAGTCAAAAGCAAGCACTTGATCGTATAAGGAATGTCGTTAGAAAGGCATCAACGTTTATTAATGGGTATTCCCTGGTTGACAAGGAGTTGTTTCAACCTCCACCCCCGAAGCCTTCAACTGTGCGACGGACCGTTAGCTGTGATGAAAGCATGAAAACGTAAAAATCTGCAACTTCTCTCTCTCTATTTTTTCATTCTCTGTCTATTACTTCTCTAGTATATGTATATAGAGGAAGGACAGGGTTAATGAATATTATAATAAAAACATAAAACCATTTACCAGAAATTGGGGAACAAAGCACAGCTCGTTTATATAATCATTTTTATGATTAAACTATAAATATGACGTACGTATCCAAAAAAAGAGATTATATACAAACATAGCATGCATATAGATACTTCCAGTATTTTTTCCTCTTCTGGTCTGATAACTGCATGACTGGTTGTCTGACTGGTGCGGTGGCACGAACATGAAATCGCATGAGAACTTAACCCAAAATCAGCTTCATGCAACTTCAAAGTATGTCTTTAATTTTTTATAGTGCTCCTGCTCCCAACACCTCCAAGCTGACGGACGGTTTAGGACGGGGTTCTTCTGAAGGTTACTCTGGTGGCGGCAATATTGGCGCTGTTGGAATCCTTGCGGTAATTGCAGAGGAAGATGAAGGAGAAGCATCTGCAAATAAAATGGAAAATGACGGAGCAGAAACAGCGTCATCGAAAAATAACAATGGAAAGGTGGAAAGAAAACATCGTTCTAGTAGTCGAATGAGGCGAGGTGGTGGTGGGGAAGAGAGGAAGAAAAAGACGTCCGAAAGTTCCTCTAAGAAATCAAAGAGTCGGTCTACTAAAAGTAAAAAAAGCCATGGGCATTCCTCTGCAGGTAGTGAGGATGGAGAAATTAAAAAGCATGGAAGTGGGAGTAATAGTGATGATGAGAGCAATGATGATGATTACAATAAACCAAGCAAAAAAGAAATTAAAAGAAGGCGACGGGAAAAAAAGAAAGTACGCAGTAAAATTCACAGCAGCAGTAATCACTGTGTTGCAACTGCAACTTTAGACAATGCCGATGCCAATGCCGACTCCACAAATATTAAGCAAAAAGATAGAGAGCGGAAAAAACTTCTAAAGCAAACAAGATCACAATCGATTACACCAACAACTCGCAGTCATGATAATCATCGTTATCATCGTCACCGCCATCAGGTAATTAATTCTCGAACTCTAGCCAACAGACAAGAAGAGGCGCAACTGGACGATGAAAATGTAAACAAAGATACATCTTTTGCTGCTAGCGTCGAGTTAAATAAGCGTTATCATAAACAACAAGGCACATTGATGAGCCAATCTAAAAACATTCTAACCCGTATTCCATCTCTCTTCTCAATTTCCACGTCTAAGTCCACGGTAAGCTCAGTGGTTGCAATGAGAAGGAATAAAACTTCTGCCACATCTTTTCTTGTCAGTGAAAAGTTCACAGCGGATACAAGGCGTGGTGGTGGTGGACTTGGCATACGACGGCCTTCAAGTGAAAACCAACTTGGACGAAGAGTAGGCAGCAACATAAACAACATGAAAAATGCCAAATGTGTTGTAGAGAAAGATTGCAGAAGCCAAAACCAGAGTAATCGAAACATTAGTGCAATTTGTATGAAAGAGCAGCGTTATGAAAGTAAAACAACAAGAGTAGGAACAACAGCAAGACGATGGGGTATTGGTACCTCCACATTGGCTGCTTTTAAGGCAGGATACAAAGTCAGAGAAAGTTTGGCCGTTGTACGAAATCGAAACAACGATGGAAGCATTACATCTCATCAAGGCCAAGGCGGTGTTGGCGCTGCTAGACGGTATTTATTTTCATCACATAGACCTGCTCATCGTAATAATTTCAAATTGAGTTCTGTTTGTTCTTCAGCAATTGTAACGGATAAAGTTAGGCGCATTCAGGTAAACGGGAATTGTGGAAGAAATAGTTTCTGTGGTGGCATCAATGAAGATAAAGTGTATGGGGCTACTAGAAAAAGTGTGAGTGGTGGTGGTGGAACTGGAAGTAGTAATTCTAACGTTAGAGAAGGCAGTGGTATTTATAACAAGGCATAATGCACCTTCTTGATCTCTCCCTTTCCGCCCCATTTCTTCTTTGCAGTTGAGTCAAGACAAATCTGTTGGAGAAAAAAAGTTTAACTTTGCAGACCTTTTTAAAAGCTTTAGTAAAGTAGTTAATACAGCACAAAATCCAAACACGCGCACACGTCAAATGAGAAGTAGCAGGAAAATGCAATACGTACGTAGCCATTCCTTGAAATGTTTGGTTCGAAGAACACAAGGCACGAAAGGCAAAGAAAGTAAAGAGGTGAAGACAGAACTGTCTTTGAAGTTGATATTTAATTACAGAACGTTTCTCAGCACTAATTTATAAGTTGGTTGATATGTTATTTGCAGTTACTTTCAGTTTTATGTGTTTAGGCAATCACTATTTAGCATAATACGTATATTCACCTTCTCGCAAATAGCTCACAAAAGTAAAGAAAAAAAGGAAACACAAAAGATAGATTATGTAAATTACATGCCCACTCAAACTTTTTCTTCGCCATTTGAGAGCAGGAAAAGGGGATTTATTTAAGCTTCTAATACATAACATACTTAAAACACTTATGTATAATTCTTTATAAATATTTTGACTATTCAGCTTTTCACTTCAAAAGAACTTGAAAAGATTAAATAGTGATTTAATTGCTTTTGCTTCTTCCTTCATCCACGTATGTAAATCCGATTTATTATAAAGAGCAATGCATATATAAAAGGAAATTTGTTTCTACAAAAATTAAGAAGCTTTTCGTATAAGCTACTCATGCAGATATTTTTAGTAATAAATTGGCAAACCCCTTTATCTCTTTCATAACCATACATATTAACAGCATTATCTAATGAAATAAATAATTGTTTTGTGAGATTATAAAACGTACTTTCATGAAATTATGATGTTTTCATGTTCACCAGAGGTCTAGATGTATTTGATTGTGAAAAATGAATAAGATATTCTTTATTAAATTAATTTTTATTAAATTCAAAAAATAACCAGTAAAGAAAAGTAAAAATGCTTCAAATACAGAAAAAATTTATGATACGATAAACACTATAAACTATTTTTGTGATAATAATTAATTAGCTTGTGTGTGCACGCACATCATATAATTATAATAAAAGGTATATGTCAACGTACCTATGTTGTATATGTTTAACTTCTATTCAAAATGCAACCATAAAAAGAATTACCTGTGTATTATGTATGTGATCTATTGTTTTTAATAAAATTGACCGCGTACCTATAATGTTCATATAAAAGAGTATTAAAAAATGATAAAATGAAGGGGGTATTAATAAAATAATTTATCTAATAAAAATTGTATCACAGATGATAATAGATAAAATTTGCTTGTTCTCGAGCTTAAACTGTCTGGTATACAACTACTAACTATGTATGAATAAACAAAACGATTTACTGATGAAATTGCGATTCTGTGCATAATTAATGATAATTTAAAATCCATTCTCACATTAATTTTCAGACAAAAATTATGCATGCTTGAACATGACTGTTTACAATCTAATTAGCGATGATTGAGCAATCCCTTGAGGCACTTGTGTTTGCACAGGCACTCTTACTCTCGCACCATCAGCATGAAGCACTCCATAATTTAAAATGTTGGATTATGTATTTTTAATTAATAGCATCCTTTGTTATCGAACATTAACGTTTTGGCATTGGCATTGACATACCATATAGCATGAATATATATTGTGAACAAATACAGGTAATTTCCACAATTTAATGAGGCAGTCACGTGCCTCATTTTCAAACTAAATCATAATATAAGCATATTTATATTAAAAAGAACTACAGTCTAGCGTTATTAATTATATCAGATTAATAATCTACTGAAATAAAGAGGCAATTTAGCTCAAGGAATAGCATTTATTCTTTTAATACCCTACAAGTTTACTCTTTGTTCTGTATACCTTCAAAAATAATTCTCGAAATCCATGCTTTTGCCGACAACCATTTCGAGGAATAACACATTTATTAATTTAAAACTAATTAATTCTTCGAAAGAAGTGAAGAAACGTTTTGCACGAGTCATGAATAATCCATGAAAAAGAGACTGAAAGCTAATCACACAACAAGTAAGCAAAAATTTAACAATCACAGCTAGAAAAAACTTCAGAAATTAAGTACAAAATGTTCGTATGCGAAAAGATGATGAGAAACACTTCTTGAAAATTCGGTGCTAAACAAAAATCCTTGAAACACTTATTAAATCTTTACGCTTTGCTATTCACTTTGCCTTTATGTGACTACCCAACTACCCAATTTATTCCATGCAGAACCAAAAACACATACAACAAAGAAGTTATTTGCCCACCTATAATCTCCCAAAACCAGCATTACCCATACTGTATTTCCAATTAATTTACGTAATCGTCTGAAGCCCTGAATATGCTATCTACAAATACATCAGTTTTCCAGTCTGAGCGAAACCTCAACATGGGGTTGGGTTGAAAAGCTCAGTTTTCACTTTTATGCAAAAAGCTTCTTTGTATTTCTGTTATGATAAAAAGGAGAATTTAATCAAGGGCATTCACAGGAAAACGGCGTTTTTGATGTGAGAAAATTGTATTACTACTTGTAGTTCGAACACAAAAATACTTTTTGTCGCAAAGTCCAAATGTCGATGTGAGTAAAAAATAGAAGTGAAATGATCTGTCGAAGTAAACCAACAATAAGTAGGTTTAAAAAATCAGATGATAAGGTTATTGATGATTGTTACTGACTTTTCAGTTTTTGTGTTCCATAATAACTTGTTGTTTTTCACTCTGAATTCACAATTGGATTTATATACCACGCAACGCACTTTCATGTTTCGCACAGAATTTCCCTTTTAAATCCAACAATGGTGAAATTAAATGGATTCCCTAAATACATAGAGAAAAGTACATTCGAAAGGTCATGTCAGCAAAATAATCCCACTTCAAAGGAAACACATTTATTTAAAAAGTTTACATTCAAACAAGTATTTTTCATTACAAATGTATAACCTTGGTTTTGTTCACTTACATCAGTAAAACTATACAAATTGAGGTATTAACCAAAATAATTACTTATGCAGAAAGCTTATCAATAAACCTTTTAATTATGGTGAAAGCAGTTATAAATTTTTTAACTGCTAACTCTAAAACTTCATCTGCTACGCATACGTCTATTCCCAACTAAATTCTATCATTCGCTCCAAGTTCCTAGTATATTATGCAGACAACTCTATTTCCTCTTTTCAACGGCTACAGTAAGCAGGATGCACGTTAAATTAGTGGAACATTAGTTCACATGAATGCCTATGTTTTACTGACTAGACTGCAAAAACAACATCCGCCGAGGAATTTCATCTGTCGCTTTCTTAAACATATGAAAAATGATGATCATTAACTAAAAACCTTAGAATTGTCTGGTTAACTAAGTGTTGAAATTACAATGTTACTTCCTTCGGAAAACCGGAGTACATAGCTGCAAGTCAGCTTTTGCAATATTTTACGAATACTTAATTCATTTTTCTCAGAGTTCACTTAAATCGTGTACGAATGACAGTCTAAATAAAATATTTTACTCTAGGGTACATCTCAAGTGGAAACACAGCGATATGGTTGAAAGAACAAATGAATATTCTTCACGTCAAGTTACTAAGAAAGCTGACAAAATCTTCAATTTTCTAGCTAGGCTAAACCTTCAACTACTTCACATGTACATAATTAATTTGTATCCCTACTGTTAAAAAATGAATTATAATAGTCTGAATAAATTTGAAATGTATTTTAGGAGATATTCAACTTTCTGTGTAAACTACAAATGCGTCCCTGGTGGCTCATTTGAGCGATATCAAGATAAATTCAAAGAAGTGATGTCATTGTGACTTTCATCCTTGTATCATCGAGTGAATTACAGCCATCAAATATGGCAACAAACAAAACGACGGGATCATTTGCTAGAATGATGATGAGAGAAACGAATGAATAAAAATGAGAAAGCAGAGCGTAGAGGAGCTGAAATACCAACATTTCTATCTTTTTCAACATGATGAACTTTTGGTCGTCCTCTCTTCTCCACATTATTATGATGACTTGCCATTTCCATTCCATATAAATAAAGTGAGAATTGAGCTCACTCAAGTCAGAAAGATGACGAGTGCATTAAATTATAAGTTTGAGCAATAATTGTAGTGGGTAAATAAAGTATGAAAGAGAACACAAACCCAGAGAGCAAGTGAAGTCTTTGGACTGTAGACAAAGAATGGAAAATGGGTGCCTAGTTTGTATTGTGGAGACAACTTTGTGTGACACAGGACACAGTTTGCTACATGTTTTATTATGAACATAAATAATGCTAACTTTTCGTACATGTACGTGTAGATGTAAGTAACTGTGTTCTTTCTATCTCTTTCTCTTTTTCAAACATACTCAACTCGTATACATATGTACATAGTGACAGCCAACAAAGGGAAAACATTGAAGAAAGTGCCGTTCTAATGGAAAATTGTACATAAATTGCTAAAAGCTTGTATGGATGATGGCCTATTCTTTGGCTAGAGTGGGTTATGATTTTCTGTGTGTGTATGCTTAATTTTGCTTGTTCATGTGTGTATCCATGTCCATCTTTCTAACATGTTTACTTTTTTAAATGAGGGAAAAAATGTCCGCTTACTGGTCTACTTGAGTTCATGAAAGCAAGTGGAATTGTTCTGCTCTTTGCAAAATATGGATAGCAGGGGAATAGTAAGCGAACCGAGAGAAGGAGCAGAGGGCCATGTCATATAATATGGAAGAGCCACAGTTATGAGAGGATGATCAGGATGTAGATATCCAACAAACGCATAATATAGACACACGCTTGTAATGCGAAATCCATTCGTTGGCAACACCAGCCAGAAGCAGCAGCAAACTAAGGAATAAAAATCCTTTCTCTATACAAAAATAATATTTATTCCAGCCAAAATTTCCAAGCTCGCACAGTTGCGAGCCGGTGTTGGTTCCATGCACATCTTGCAAAAAAGCACGCTAGCAAATTCATAGAGAAACGTATAGATAGAAAAGAATTTACACACGAGACAGTAGTGAGCTTTTTTAAAGGGCAACAGCTCTGAGAAAATTTATATAAGTTTAAAAGAAAGATCATCTTTGTGAGAGTAAAGTCAAAAATAGAAAGTATTATCCACGTTGCTGTTTTAAGTACGCACTTAAAACATTATTTTTAAACATTTCATGCACAAACAACGTTTACAGTTTTCACAACAAAGGACGCTTTCATCGCCTATTATCTTCCACAAAATAAATAACAAGAAGGTAAATAAAACCTGTTATTTTATAATAACATATTTTTCTTTGTAAATGTCTAAGTATTTTGTATTAATATTACAACAACTAGATTGTTATCTTATAACTTTCGTAAATCCTCTGGAAAAAATGAGAAACTTAACTTTCTCTGCTTTAGGGTTGCTTGAAAAGAAAGTGAATGGTATGAATGAAATACCAGTAATATTACAAAGTTAAGCATCTTTAATACAAATATTTTTTAAAAATTCATTTGATCTTGTGGGATGAAAAAGGAATATTTTAAGGAATAAAGATTTTTTATAAGTTCAAAAAACAGAGAGAAGAACAAAAAGTATTTTCCATAATGGCTAAATCCTGTCATTGTACTTCAAATCTAGGGAACTGAAATACTTACCAATAATATTACCATACATGAATTTGCCATGAATTCACCTATACACTTTATTAATATCTCTAGACATTTTAGCATCTAGCATAACTTCTTTTTGAAAAATATAGTATCACGTTAATTATATTCATATGTATATATGTACCTACATATGTAAGTAGTTTTGCAATAACTTAGTAAACGATATGAAGTTTGGAATCCTCGATGTTTCGAATTTCTCTACAAGCCAATAAATTTTCCTGGCCAAAAATCTAAAAGCACGTTTTCATTTCATACGTTCACCAACATTGTCAGAGGTAATGCTCAAGTTAGTTAGGTATTCATATATGTATACATAGCTTTATCAAAAAAGTAATTTTAATGGGACATGTGGAGAAAGAGATACACAATATTGATATTAAATATTTTGTATTGCATGATGTTATGCATTGTGTTTCGCAGTGATTACCTGTCTCATCTTTCGTGCCAGGAAAATATTAGGTTTCTTTTACATCGTCTCATTTTTGGGGCACGTTTTTTCCCATCGTTGATGATTGGCATAGTATGATGTGCTGCTTCATGTTTGAAAGAAGTAACATTAGAGTGACGGGAGTTCTGACAAAATGACAAGATTTTATATCAACTTTACAAAAAATTATTCTTTCAATTTTTGCTACATGAGTACAATTTTTATTGACAGAGAGACTTTCTTATTGGTACTAGAAACTTCAATAATAGTACAATAAAAATTCTTTTAAAAGTTTTTCTTCGTTATTTGGACCGAAATTCAAGTCAGTCCGGACTCCCGATGGCTAAATAAGCTCAAATATTTGAATTTGGGGAACGAAATAAACGCTCTAGAAAAATCATCACTATCACAGAAACTTCCTCTTGTAACATTTATTTTTATTTTTGCCATTCATTCTGGTGATTCTTTGTGTTTTGATAGAAGCAAAAACGTTTTGTGAACCGAATGATTTTGGTGAGTTACGTTCTGTTCAGATGACATGCTATTGAACAAGTACATCTCTTTCATCTCAAAATCAGCATAAAGTAAATATATGAATAGGAATGCATAAAACAGGCAATAAAATTCTATCAGAGAAGAAACAGAGAGGTCTATTGAGAATCACATAAAACAGACATTTAAGACCTCCCATTCCTTGTTTCAGATGAATCATTACCACCACCACCCAAGGATATGGGAGGAGAAGAAATGTCATAAAGCGATCACGATACAAGACAAGACGACCAGACGTACTACGGTACTGTATGCTGATAAAGTATAAAAAAGGAAGAAGGAAATAGAATTGTACCATATTTCATCATCAACAGCAGTATTGACTTTTTGCAGAGTTTAATTTGACTACACAAGAAACTGACAAGCCAACCATACATTCTTCCGGTTTGTGTTTCGGGGAAATATTTGCAGAATCACCCATGTGTGCGTTTTATAAGATGTACGTATCTAATCCAAACTTGATTAATGCTCACTTAAAGTCAACGTTGAAATGAACATCTTTGTGTTTGCCTCTGGGAAAAAAGGAAAGTATGCTTTGGAAGGCAGTGGTTTAATTCCGCATCCTTTTATAACTCTACGGCCATTTTACTGTGGTACATGTACGTATTGTACAAATGATTTCCAACAATATTTGAAGAAGAAGACAGAAAGTTAGACTAAGAAACCAAGAAAATCAAACAATATTGTTGATTTATCCAATGGAGTGTTACTTAAAGCCAACCCATGTAAGATATATTGTTCGTATATTAAAGTAGTAGAGTGGACCGGAACTGTCAGTGAAGGAAGTGAGAAATATGTACGGAATGAGGATTTCCAAATGGTGAATGCACGCGCAGAGGTCATGTTTATACAACAGATTGTTTGAGCATCTGCACACCAAAACAACAAAGGTTATCTTCTCGTAAATACTATTTGGACATGGTCTGAGTGCTTATACGTGGGATCAAGCAGCAGGTTACATTACGACTACAACACGACTAAATACGTGGACACTGACAGACTGAAAGATTTACAACAGATATTTTCGGCGCTTTTTACTACTACTCGTGGATATAGAAAGTTTATTCTGATTTTATGTGTTCGTTTGGATGGAACGGAACGTAACCCTTTTTTGTCAATATCAACAGCTTATTTCCCTCTTTCATCTCAAACAGAACAATAACATCTATTTACTGCTTCCATTCCATTCTTTTGCACACACACGCAGCAACCAAAAAACCGACAGCAAATTAACAACCAGCAAGCACAGTGTCGTTGTTCGTGCAAGGTCAGTAAGAGGATGATCGTTACTTTCGCCACATTTTTAGCGGAATTTTTCAAGGAACAAGTTTGTTAATTTGAAACACGCCTGGACTCAACTGGAGGGTTGACAATAAACGAAGTGCTATCACACAATTTAAAATGAAAACAAAAAATAAGATTTATTTTTACACAAACATCAAAATATCACGCAGTTCCAGGAGATAAATTGACAAGGAAAAAAATTATTTTGAGCTTGTAATGCCCCAGGTTGCAGGAACACTGGGGAAAAAAGTTACAAAAAAGTGGTGAAATGTCAAATACAGAAATTGCAGAGTAAATATAACTTCTCTTGGTCACACAACATCCAACGTTAAAATCATCAAAAGCGATAATAGCATCACGTAGTGTTTCGTGGGATAAAAGTGTGTTTTACGAAACTATGTGCACAATGTATTACCACAACATAAGTGTATGAACTTGTAAAACTATATTTACCAAGAAGAAAGTGAATTCGTCGAAAAGAAATTTTCTCGTGTAGTGTTGTGGTGAACCGCAGGAAAAATGCCAAATAAACTAGCATTGAAAAAATAGTGAAAGTAAAAGGAATAGTATATTCTTCATTTTTTAGGGGAAAATAGGAATTGTCTGTTTTACATCATACACTATTTTTCTTAGAACTTTATGCCGAGCGAATCGTAAATATATCTTGGTTTCTACATAAGTAATATTTCTACTGTATTGTACTGTAAACGGATGAACATACATGTTCATGAATAAGCTGTGGATTTATGTGACTGAGAAAAACATAATAACTAAATAATACGCGGAATGGGGTCCTGGAAATTTTCAACTTTGAAATCCATTCGCATTATTGCCTTTATAGACTTGGTGAGTGTCATTGTCATTGTTATTTTTCGTGTTAGGTTATTTTCTTTTCTTGTATTTATGAGTCCAATTTCTTATTTCATTTTCACTATATATGCGTATTATGTTAGAAAAGATTGTATTTCATTTGATGACGATGTTTGGTCACAAAACAAATTCTTTTGGTGATTGCCTTTTATGTACGCAGAAAAAAAACAACAATATTTTTTCTCTGAGTAAAGCCTATTATCTCACATTCACAAAGCTTCTTGGTGTTTCTTTTTATGTTATATTGATCAAGCCAAACACGTAAATCCTCATTTTTTCTTTGTTTCAGATTGTGGCCGTGATATTTGCAGTATATCGAGGCGTTTGCCTCTCCATCCTACTCGCCAAAATTCCCACAAAAAGTGACAGAGAATTGACTGGAACAAGCATTCGCACTAACTCCGCAACCACTGTTATTGTCAGTAGACATCATGGTGGCAGCAACCATTCAGTTAGAGAACTCGATGGCCAATCTTTTAATGACGGAACCTACACAAGTAAATAAGTTTACACGCTTAATCGTTTACTTAGAGAATAATTCTGATAAGCAGTTACACAGAAAGAGAGAAGAAAAAAACAGATTATTATATGAACCTAATTTGACGCACAGGTTTTTATGATATAGTAGACACACACGGCTGTCGATAATCATTACTTTGTGATTACGAGTGCATTATATCATAATGGCCTTTTTTAGTACTGTTTATGATACATATAGTCACATTATAAGTTAGGCATCCCCCTATTGTTCTTTCTTTTTTCCTTACGCTTTTATTTTGGCGTGGCATGCCGTAGATAGGTAAACTCACGTAATCTGATACTAACACACACATGAGCATGGACAGGTGGCCGATCACAACTAATTTATGTCCAATACAACTTGACTTTTGGCATTTACAGGATATTGGTCCGTTGTTCTGCTGACTGGGATTGTGATTACTTTTGCCGTAGAAGTCTTTCTCTTCCTTTTGTTGAACAGTGGGGCACCAATGGTAAGCTCTCATATCTTTTTTCTTTCAGGCATGTTTTCAATCACGATTTTTTATTTTGTGTGTATTTGTTTTTGTTTGTCTTTTTGCTAAAAATTAGTTCACTCTTTATTAGTGTGCTCTCTGTAAAATTAGTTGGTGTATTTATAGTTTTTTTGTAATGAGGCTAACATTATCCCACGTCATGAAATTCCATTTTGTTATACTTTTTATGTATGTATCACATCATCTCTGGCGATGTCATGTTCATGTCACCCGTCAAATAATCGCTTTCTGTTGCTCATAAATAACTCCACCACTATATAAACTATATAGGAAGTTATACATGAATTCTTTATACCAGATATAGCAATAAAACAAAAGTTCAGGCTCTACGTTTTGACTTGACATTTTGTTCATATCATTGTACAAGGCTTACATTTTGATGATCATCAAGTCAAGGCTTTGTTTAAAAGCAAATTAGCATATTATCGCAAAACAACACAATACTTTATCAATCATGCATGTGGAATTCACAAAATACTCGTTCCCGTAGTGGAAATGCTAGAACACATCTTTGATTTTGCTCTTGTTTGTAATACTATCCTGCAAAAAAAGTGATAGTGAAGTATACAATGCCAGTCAGTTTGTCACTTGCTCTTTTTCATGTACTTATTATCTCCCGTAGTTTTACATTTTAGCTCTCTATATGTGTGAATTACGGTGTATCTTTAATGGCACACTTACAACCTATTTCTATTTTAAGATTATAATTATAATAATATATGCATATTCCCGCTACAGTTTACGCATTATGAGTTTTTTGTAACAAGATAGTATTTATTTGTACTAGATTTTTTTGAACAGCTAGGAACTTTTTTATAGTGAATAATTGAAAGAGAGGTTGTTAGCATGATAGTATGTATATCACCTAATCAGAGTATATCTCCATTTTCACTAATCATTATCATTGAATGCCAACTTAATCATTTACGACTGGTAAAGAAACTTCGTCATTATCATTTACCCTCTTTACCTTGAATAAACAACTTCTTTGTCTTCTTGAACTGATCATCTTGGTATGCATATATATTTCCCACTATAAATATATGCACAATGGATGAAAACCGGAGATTTAGTTTTTTTAATTGCTTACATACGTATAAGTACAGGTGCATATAGGAACACTAATGTATATTTATCTATCGACATCATCTTCATCATTACGGTTTGAAAGTAGCGTTTCTTGCTAATGGCCGTGAGTATATTTACAAGAAGCTATAGGTACGATATGTCATTGTTAATTTATGTGCCATCGTCATCCTCATAAATTTCTACCCAAGTCAGTAGTCAATGTTTATCTTGTACAACACACTAAAAAGCCAAGGAGGGAACTAGCCTTCAAAAACTCATTTGTCAGTAAAAAAAACTATAAGACAAATATGTACACACACTTAATTTAGCTCTCCATTTTGGAAAAAGGTATTACAACATAACATTCATAAAGAACAGTTCAGCATTTCCAAATGAAGGAGGATAATTATTTTTTGCACAACTATACATTTATCACTCATTATATCCACATACAACATGAAGTGAAATGAATGCTTTTGTTTATAAGTTTGTGTGTGTCATGTCAGTCAACAGGCAACAATTTTCACTGCCTACTATCTCTTTACCCTTTTCGCTATATTGTTTACTACACATCTTCCATGCCTGGAGCATGTTTTCGCTCTGTTATTCATAGTTTGCTCATCTTTCTTTTCTCCCTCTCATTCATTTAACTTTTCTAGTTTACCCTTTAGATATAGTTCTGCTTTGCCAACGAATAATTCATAATAGATGCAAATGAGTTAGTTGGTGGTATGCACATGGTTCCCCATCCCGTAGTACTATTACTATCACCACCACCACTACAGTCATTGGAACTGAGAAGAAAGTTTACTCAAACAGTCAAACCAATGAATTTAGTGGAAATATAGGCATAAATGAAAACAACTTTAGTATGAATTATATATACGTATTCAAAATACCATCTTATTACGTCAACAACAACAAAACATGTATCTTTCGCAAATATACAACTAATAAATAACAGGACAGGGTAAAATGAACAGCATGGTTGACTGGCTGAAAGTTTGAGTTTACTTTCTGTACTATTTAGTTCACCAGGTTTCACAGATGCGTTCCTCCGTACTCGTCCTCGCATTTCTTTTCTCTGTGCATGTGGAAAAAGAGAATAGGACACGAAAAAGGAAGCGGACGCACGAGAAAACCTTCTAGATTTTCATCTCGAAAATTTCTGTAACAATTTATTTAAAGTTATTCGCTATTTGCTTCATATGACGTGATAAAAGTAGCTGATTTGATATACTATATTGTTGTCTAGTGTTATGTTGTTGCATGCATATGTATAGCGTGTTGATATTTTGTTGCGCTTTTTGGTACACAGTTTATTAATCATGATCATCTCAGTGAGAGCAGCAGGAGGCTGATTTGTTCTTAGTTCGCATAGTTGTAATATCAAAAATAATATTGTAGAGTGTCATGTTTCCGTAGATAGGTAGCTAGAGTAGAGAGGTGCTGAATTATTTGAGTAAATGTTATAATTTTATCAATTTTCTTGTTTCATTTTCAACTTTACTTCCATGTCCCGTCGCGACCTGAACCCTGACAATGATGATGATGTGGGGAAATTGAATACAACGTAATATCTTACTTTACCAACTAAAACGTCATATGACACCACCATCGTCGTCATCAACTCATTACCATTTTTTCTTCATACAAAAAATGAAAACAGCGGAATCTTCGCCACTGCAAGCACTGGTTTTTTATGAGAGTGCTTCTCCTCTTTTTTAGCATCGCTGGTTCTGTAATTGATCTACTTCTTGGGGAGTATTCTCTGATAAGTGGGTTTTTGGAGATAGAAAAGGTGTACAGAGTTGCAACGCTCCTGATCATGTGGAGATTTATGGATGAGATAAAAGCTGGCGACTTTGATAATTCCAAGCTTAATTATTTCGGAACTGACGCTGGATCAAGTAACGTTTTTGGATCGTATAGTCAAGCGCCATAGTAAGCTAAAAATATACTTAATGTACCGGAAACCGGATGGTGGACCGGAATGTGTTTGAAGATAGAGTCGAGTCTGTTTACTTTCAATGTATACATGTATTTATATATATTTCCAATGTTTTATGATCGCATAAAAGTTATAAGTTATCATTTATCATAAATACCCATATATATTTTACACATAAGATGAGGGTATATATATGTACCTATGCGTCAACGCATAGTTTGAATATTTGAATGTACCTAAAAAATAAACGTTATCACCACCACTAGTTACATACATATTACACATCATAACAATGTAAAATATATATAACAATTACCTACATAAGTAAGTCATATCTAAATTATAGACTTGTCCTGTCCTAACGTAAGTACAACGTGTTTTAATTACGAATAGACTTCAATTTATAAAAAATAATGTGCGTATAAATCATTTTTTCTATTTTATGGATCTAGTCATCAGTAGGTAGGTATTTAATACGTAATAAATATAAAATATAATAGTACGGAAATTATGTTTATTGTGTTAGTATTTTACTTCTCTGCAGTAACTTTATTGTTTCGTACTGTCCCGTGCTACTGAGCGGACATTTCTTCAAACGGAAATGTCACGATCATTGACATATTCGCTATTATTACAATTACGATTGACTTGTTTGGATAAAAGAACCATTTAAATTTATTACCAATATTGTTCTTCGACTCATGTGTAAATTATTCTCGATACGATATACATTTACATTACCTATTAAAACGAAATTTTATGTACAAATAAAAATATGGCATGTGAAGTTGATAGTGTATCAACCTCTTTTTTACTTGTCGCTAAATAATAAAAAGAAATTCTATGAAACGGGGTGAAGTAAGACATGTTTTATTTTAGCTCATAGCACCACATAGCACTAAATTATTTCTTTTTCATTAATTAAAGTGATGTTTCATCTGAATGTAAATGTACACATAAATCATACAATGACCAGAAAACCCTTTTAGACTGACAAGCGGAGGAATATGAAAATGTTACCCAGTTTCCGGTCGAGAAAAATACCATTTAGACCACTGGGAAGTTTGGCCTTGATGTAATGTTGGCGAATGAATGCATGTAGAAATGTACGATCAATACAAATCTTGACAATGCGAATGTACGACCTATGCACAATTAGGTTTGTTATGCTTTTTGTTCCGCTTCAACGAACATTTATAAGTAGGAACATTTATAACGTGCTCTTTTGAGTACCGATTAGGTTCTAAATTGACGTAATTACGTTCATTTTCAGCTCGTGTATAAACACATAAGAAATTATGTATCTCATCATTGTCGAAACTAATAACAGCATGCATAAATATTATATATGTTGTTTTCTTAAGATAATCATGATGAACTATGCACAATGTATTTACGTAGCCCCTTATTTCGTCGATTCCATCAACAGCACGTTATTGAATGTTAGAACCCCCGTTTAAAAGTCATAATTATAATAATAATCTGTATGGTTCTTTTTCAATATACCCCATAAAGATATTTCTTATTTAATCATTATGGTCGCCATAAAATGTTTTGCTCTGACTGGGTTATGTTTGCTTTATAATGCATTTTATCGCATCGTTGTTTGAAATAGCATGCATTTCACTGAGGTAGGTCGTATATATTATTTTTATACTGTTGGGAGATTGTGCCTTTTTTATCTTTAGAAAATACTTTCAATTTTTCAGAGAAAATTTTGCTCGAAATGCACCAAAACAGCAAGTAAAACCTTTTTTCACGAATTATAATAATTTATTCAGGATGTCCGCTCATTCTTTAGTACATATATGTCAGTGCAAATCATAGTGAATTATATATGATAATATCTTACTAGAGCAACAAAAGGGAATACAGCGATGAATTCACTTGATATTGCTCTTGTCATTTTAAAATCTAAAAAATACGTGCTAAGTGCTCATTTAAGTCTCAAGTGGGCAAAATGATTTACTTTTAAAATAATGACAAAAATATTATATGCTTAAACGGAGAGATTCCTTTTTTAGTAATATTGAATATTTTTCAAACTGCATAGTATGCATTTAGTCTTAAAAAAGCATTAGTGCACACAATTTCAGATATTATGGATTACCTGCAGAGAGATAATTTTTTATCTACTATAAAAATTATGTAAAAATTACACTGTAAAATTTTAATTGAAAATTATTAACATTTTTAGTATAAGCTTTTGCAACATTTGCTCTACATGCACACATTACTATTTTGTAGGTCTATAAAAGTATTTAGAGTGTGCTCAAAATGATAATAAAAATGCATTACTGCTGTGATATGTCCCTATTGCATACTTTGTCAGCTACTTGTGTAGTTTTTGTGTTCTGGCTCATTTCCTTTCTCAAAAGTTTATCGGTCCAACATAATCATGATGAACATCAGCATTAAATTACAAGCTAAGCGAGTGTAATCAGTGTTTTATGTATTTTGAATATGTGCTCCGCAACAAAAGACCTCACATATTGTTGAATTCCCAGAGAGTAGAACAGTTTACCTGCTCGCAGAAAAAAATGGTGATGACCTGAAGATCTCCTTATTATTATTGAAAAGTTTGCCATTATGTTCTCATCATCAAGCTCATCATTTCGGAATAATATCGTATTTTGCCACAAATATAAACCAGACATGCATAAAATACTTACAATAATGGCACCTAATTAGGAAACGGTTTTCTAGTTTTGTGTCATTTATTTTATTCTTCACACTATCTGCTTGAGTAAATGAATGGGCTTCCTGCACAATTCTCCTTCTATAATAAGTCATGAATAAAAATGCTGACAGCCCTATGTCAGATATCATTTAGATAATGAGCTCAGATAAAGCACTCTCTGTATATATTTCATTTCTCTTCGCATTTCTGACGGCTTTTTCCCAACTTAACTTTCCATATCCTTTTCACTTGATCCTTTTTCGCGAAATCTGTTTTCTTGACAAGTTGTATTTGGATTGTTTCGTTTGATTTGCTAACGAACACTGCTATTATTTAGCCGCATATTCACAATCATCACGCAAAGCCACAGCACAACCATCTTTGTACTACAAAAACCGATCATATTCGATATGCAAATAAAATCTGTTAGACTACTTCATTCAATGTATCATGGCACCTAATTATCTTTTAACTTCGGAATTCTGAGTAGGAGTACTTAATCTACAGTTCTGTCGCAGCCAATCTCTGAAATACTGATTTTGATAAAGAGTGTTTTAAGTAGACATATACTTATGAAATATAAGACACATCTATTGTCGCGTCGCATTTCATCATCCTCCCCCTCATCTCGATGAAAACAACAACTTTGATCTCAATCCTCTCCGTCAATTTGAATAAATAACGTAACGAAAAGCTATAGAGTTCACCTGACTAAAACTTTTATTGGGTGTTTACTTATTTTGATTGCGTCACATGCAGACTTTATTTTGGAAAGATCTTATAAAACCAAGATAGCGAAAGAAAAGGAAAATCATATTAAAATGTCATGATCATTATGATGGTGATTACTGATTACGTAGTAGTTGGTGTCGTTATTTAAGATGCGCCATCATGGAATGGATTATTTTTGTCTAAAAAGGAGTGTGCAACAACAAATCATGCGACGAAATAGAAAAGTGATAAATATTTGAACATAAATATCCACACCTTAGATTTTACTTTTTTGTATAATTGTCTATAGAGGATAGCATCGCTTTTATTGGCGGGGCCATTGTATTAGTTTGTCTACAGCTTATTCAACTCTAATTATCGCCTTATTTAATTGTCAGTTTCAGCTGTCAGTAATGGATTAGCACAAAAATGTCGTTTGTCATTTAAAGAAAAGTTGTTGATGAAGTAAAGACCGCTGGGATGGATGTTGATAGAACTCACGTAGGCGGCATCTAAGGCTATTCCTGTATTTGTCTTTGGAGATATAGATAAATCTTTTAAATGAATGAATAGACATTTTTCAATGGAAAATGGGATAAAAAGTTTTAGTGAAAATATATCCATTGTACAATAAATTCAGAGGATTTAATGGGAAGCAGTATGAAAAGGAGAACGCAACTAAGAAAAATGAAGATGCATGCCAATGAGGTATTTGATGCGGATAGGGATTTCTATTAGAATGAGAATGACGAGAGCTTACGTTACGTGATGATGATTCATTGGCATATTATGTGCAAAATTTTATGAATGCTGACATAAGACATGCTGGTTATAAAACCTGAAGGTTCAAACGGAAATTAAATGCGGTAAGAAGAGTACATGTTCATTTCATTCTTCTCATTATTCTATAGATAAAATTCACGCAACAAATTGTTTTTAATAAAATCATTGTCATTTTAATTCCTTTATAGTTCTTTATTTCAGTTACATGTAAAATGTATATAAGATAAATTTTATCATTTTGTTAAACTTTAATATTTATAATACTATCAGCACTTAGCATCGTTTATAAACATAATGTGATTTATGTTATGAGCTTGTTCGTCCTCACCTTTACATTTTTTCCTGAATTACAATTTTACAATATGTAAAAAAAACTACAAAGGCAAATGTCATCTTTGCAATCTAACATTTGTCTTGTCATTAATATGTACAAAAAAATCATAAAAATATCTTGTAAGTTCATAAATTTGTCACGGACAATAACAATACATATTTGTTCTTAGATTTGCCGATTGTGATACACTTTTATAAAACGTCTCCTTGTCTTATTATGTGTCTTTTTAAACACATAATTATACATTATGCATTATTATGCTACGGCAAAAGGTAAGAAGACTATTAATAATATTAATTGTTTAAATTGTAGTGTTTTATTACATTGTTAATACTTATATTACTCCCTTGAATAATAGTTTATAAGAGGTTATCCGCCATTTACCCTACTACTGCAACGCTACATCAAGTCACCCGACTACACTAAAGATCCCTATCAACTTTAGGAAGCTTGTAATAAATCAGTTTTTTCGTTACGTAAATGATAAGCAAAACTTAAGTATTTTTTAAGTTAAAAGAAAGAAAATGGAAAAAAGCTTAGAAATGAAAAGAAATCGACATATGTCACCTTCTCAAGATTTCAGGCAGTATGGACAATAAAGGTTATATATGAGCGGAAATCTTTTTTTGCTATTGATACATTTTTTATGTATGTAACTTCTGATTCTCTGCATACCAATGATGACTCGATCTAGATATTTCATCTTGACAGATGGCTATATATTATGACGATATTATACGATGACTACTTTTCCGACAATCTGGATTTTAAATCCTTTTCTACTCTTTCATTTTGTTCACCACCCGAGTTCCCAAGTTCCCATCAAACAAAATTTATCTGTTTTTGTACGAATGAGTAGATTTGTGATCTGAAAGGATCTTCTCCTCATCATACCGCTACAGCCCCATCAATTCCCAGGAGGACGAGTTCTGCATAAATGTTTTTGAGAAGATTTTTTGCCATCACTTCTTTGGGAAGAAGACGATAGTCTATCACTAAGGATATCCTCAGGTAATCTGCATAGCTAACGAACGAGAGGACGAATCCTGAAAGCACAAGCAAGCACATACACACATCATATCAAAATACAAATAGTACACATCACATATATAAAAACTGAGTTACAAAGTTGATTTTTATCGGCAATCGGATTACATGAATACCAATTTGTACAAGAATATGAGGAGCAAAATTTTTTTATAGACGTCAGTGAAATGAATGTTATAAAATTATATGACTTAAGATAACACTGAAGGTCTCAAATTCGCCTTTAAAGGATTTTGAGACGGCACATCATACAATATGGCTCAAAAATATGCATGCTTACACACAGCATTGAATAACATAAACTTATTCAAAAATTCATATTATGTAGCCATACTGTAGAGTTTTTAGTATGTATGCAGTGACATGGAATAATGGAATGATGTTACATAAATTGTACCTGAGTCAGATGCGGATGATACAATGACATCCTCAATCTGATGATCACATATGCTTAAAACATCACTAGGCCCTTTTAAGTTCATCATAACCCCTGTCCAAGGTCGCTGTCGAAGGAAGTACCAGTGATATTTGAATGGTAAAATGCCTACCAAACCAATGAGAACGCGATTTGTGAGCAGTTTGGTGGATTTGTTTAATTTCTTCTGTGCCGTTTCACAGCATCTGAGACGCTCTCG
Source organism: Entomobrya multifasciata (assembly GCA_034693345.1). Taxonomy (NCBI): domain Eukaryota; kingdom Metazoa; phylum Arthropoda; class Collembola; order Entomobryomorpha; family Entomobryidae; genus Entomobrya; species Entomobrya multifasciata. The sequence goes on from JAQFXM010000268.1 coordinate 24,210, forward strand.
GGATGACGACACTCCCAACGGAAGATTTATCCAACATAAGGACCTGCTTTGTACAATTTAAAAAATACATTTTAGCATATATGTTTATTGCAAACTTTTCAAGCACGAAATTGAAATCCAATTTGCCACAGTTAGTTGGAGGCAACTTGAATGTTATTGTAGTGATGTACTTATGTAGCTGGGCATTCAAGTGTGTTCAAATAAAAATGAGTTTTCACAGAAGGTTTTTTAAAAATTCTTTAGCACTTCAATATCAATTCAATTGAACTCAAAACCGAATTAAAATCTCTCTCAAATGAGATGATTTACACCAGAATAATTGCGTTCAACTAAACAATTTTATAGATGGTTGGCCATGAATGTAATACTTGGTACAAACCCTTAAAAGATGTTTTTCATGTGAAATCTCAAAATGTAAGAACTCACCCATCTACTCCATCATTACATCTTTCCTTTTCACCCGAACTAGCATTTCCACTGCCACTACAATTTAACGGCAACATAACTTTCATTTGAGTTGGAACTTTGAGACCAGCTTCCATAAATGTCACTCTGAGTGCAGACGTCAATGCAGCCATCAGAACGCTTGAAAAGGTAACCCCAAGCATATTCTTTATCTCCTTCACATGTTGCACAGAAAATCGATCTAGCAACACCACATGATCCCTCTTGAGCAAACTTGCTTCCGCCACTTGCCATTCATTTGAAGAAAGTGGCTCCATAATCTGCTCTGCAAAATCGAATGGGACCCTGAAAGGAATTGCCATTCTCTGAAGAATTCTACGACAAATGAAACCAAACTTCCGTTGAGTTTCCCTCAAAGGAACTTGAATAGGGATGGTTTTAGAGTTGCCAAAAAAATCAGCCATGTGAATTTTGTGTGGTAAGGTTGCCGATGATGGTGTCACCGATGAAGTTGATAATGAAGGCAGGGTTGCAATGAAAGTCGCTGGGGGAAAAGAACTTGCTGTACATTTTGGCTGAGAGACAGCTGCGTCCGTTTCACTAGGATCACCGATACTACCGCCGCTTCCATTACTGTCATTTCCATCACAAAGAATTTGAACAAGGAGTTTCATCCACGAAACTTCATTCCCAATGCACATGTGAAACCTTACACATAGCACAGTTTTCACCTCCCGTGCTCCACTACTTTGTGTTCTATAGTTTGGAATTACTAAAATTTCCCACGGGCTGGAAAACCTTGTCCACTGTTTCCTTATCAAATTCTTTTGAATCTCATACACATCCGTCTCTGTCCAAACTCGATTGTTGTCTCTAGCTTTGTCATACATTACCACATGGTTGCCTACCTTAAACTCTTCTTCTAGTTTCCAGAATAAGAATTTTTGAAATTTTGACGGGTACATACGCAAATGTGAGTATTTATATGCCCCATTGGAATTTTTCACTGACAGAATTTTCTTATCAATGACATGCTGAAGGGACTCTACGGATAACCTTCCCTTGAGCATGAGAAAGCACACAACGTTCCTATTAGGAATTCCGTATAACTCATCTGAAGCATACACACTTGTTGACGGAGAAATCATTCCGACTAAATCCTTTCGGCTTACTTTTGCCGAAATGGATATGATCCCACGGTATACTAGCAAAAGGAGTATGCATAGCAGTAGCACTGGTGACACAAGGTAAATAAATAAGGTAAGAGCTATAACTTTAATTTTATGGAAATTTTGTACGAGCCACATTTTTGAAAAGCATGTCATTTTTCGATCTCCAGGCTTTTCAGAATCAAAAAATATGCGGCGAGAGAAAGAAGGAAAAAATAAACACAAAAAGCGAATTTTCAGCCCATAACCTTTCACAATTGTTTAACACACTACACTTCGTTTTTTTCTCTAGTGAAAATAATAAAAAGGTCGATAATGCTTTTATGTTTGCGAATGTCACATTCAATCTCGTTGAGATGTTTGCTACGACGTCACCGACATTGACAGAGAAAAAACCTGTACTTTCAGTCCATAAAGTTGGAATATTACTTTAGTGTTATCTTTTCTCTGTCCGTAAACCATATTGCTTTTCTAGATAGTACAGCAGACTGTCTGCAGTCTGCACTCCTCCACCAGATTCCACCCGGCTTTTAAGTATAATCTTATATTTGTCTCCACATAACAGTTGATTTAGGCATCGTCAGAAAAAGTCGTTTTCTTTCTTTTATTTTTTCAACAATCGAGAGACAACAGAGGTGACAGAGTAGCAACACATGTACTCACTCGTCACAATCGATACGCGAACAACCACAATATCTGGCAACAAGATTTTACTTTGCCTTTTTCTTCTGCTTGAATGAAAATAAACTCACTCTCAAGAAAACGACAATGTCGATGATGAGAAATAGACGATTAGAAGTAAACTAATGATCTCTGCAAAAAAAATTGCTGACTCTATGCACATTAATGAGCATACAAAGAGACAACAAGTGATTGCAAAACTTTTGTTCTTGAGGTTCTTCTGATGTCTCTTCTCAACTTTTCTGTTGTCTGTAGTTGTCCGTTGATCATAACGAACACCATGATGTACAAAGTATCCACATTCTAGTATAAAATTTACCAAAAAGGATAATAATGATCAACCACGTTGTTGTAATAATAGCAGCTCATCTTGTACATTTTGTCTATTTAGATGAATTGGATGTGTATTTATAGGTGAATTATTAAGTGCACACAAGCAAGTATAAAAATACAGACACGTAACAATTTACCACAACTGAGTTACTCTAATTGGCATCGGAACGGTTATAAAAGGATTCTCTTTGTGACTTATTAAAGTAACGACAAACGAAGCGAGTGATGCACAGCGGAGAGGTTTTTTTCGCGTAAAGGAGCTTTGCAGTTCGTTGTTCGTTCATAATTCAACAGACAAGTCGCAAAATAGTACAGAATGGCTGAGCTGAGCACATGCTACATGCACACCACATAACTCAGACCAAGCTAATATGAATACTTTTTGCTAACTTTTCTTTGTGGCATTTTCTGCCAGCCAACGGAGTCAACTCACCCAAAGAAGAGCAGACTTTTGCATGTGAATATACAAATGAAAGATTTTTTAATAACTACTTGTCTTAATTTTACACATTATGCCTTTTCGCAGAGCAAAAAAAGAATTTATGACTGACTTAAGGGGTGAATTTGATATAATAGGAATTATGTGCAAAATCCTTTTATAATGGAAGAAACGTGCAAAAGTGCAAATAATGCATCATGCATCGCCACTCGCATGAACTGTTTTTCTGTGTTTGTAGTAATATCTTGACTTTTCTTTAAGTTTCAGTAGCAGTTATTATAATAATAGCTGAGAAGTAGAGGAGAGCTCACTGACTGAGTCACCCAAGTATAGACCATGCAAAACATCGCAGAATTCCCACGGATCCCTATTCGAACAGTTGAAGCAAAGTGGACCACAATATTGTAGGAGTATATATAATTGACAACTATTAAAATATGTAAAATGAGTATAAGGTATGCATGCATATTAATGCGGGACTGAGACAGGTGTACAATGATATTTGTATGAGTGCTTATAATAATAGTTTATACATGTTTCATAATATTTTGTTTGTGTGGTGATGATAGTGTCATACGAAGAGATGAGTTTGCGGTGATGGTGGTAAAGGTTCGTTGAGCGGTTCACATTACTTGAGTTATAAACATTAAGAAAATAATAATAGCGTTTACATAAACATAACTGTCAGGCAATACATTAGACAGCTTGCAGCACGTTAGGAACGCCCTAATAGCTGCCAACCAACTGGTACGATGATATTGTGAATGAAATGATCTATTTGGCGTGAACCGATTGTGTTGGTTTCCTCTTTGTCAGTTAGCTGTTGAGAGTTGAGACTGAGGCACAGGCAGACACATGGACGAAAAAAATTATAATCTAAATTGACACTGGTATGCATTTATCATGCATATGTATAAAAAGTAGAAACACTTTGACATTTATCCTATTCGCTTTAGCAGAAATAAGTGATGGCTGACGTCTGTCAAAGCCCTGAAGACGGTTGAAGTAAACCACTGCAAAATTTACATACATGCTTCGTACCACATTTAACATGCCACAATAACAAAGCTTGTTATTTATGTTTATCGTCGTTTTGATTCATTTCTTAAGATCTTTATAGCTTTTCTGTCAAGAAATGGAGATGAATATCGCTTTTGTTTTTATTCCGGTGGTATCTACGTAAGTACACCTACGTTTCCTCTACCCATCAATTTGGTGACATAACAATGAAGCAGTTTTAAGTACTTGTGTCAATAATAAAAAAGTGTGTAGGATAACAATAATTAGCTTGACTATAGTATTAAGTGCATGTGTTAATCATGGCACGAATCTATTATATTATCCATTTTACAAGGAATTGTAATCATCTCATAATAAAAAATGTTATGTCAGTAACATTATCATGCGACATTTTCTTGAATCGTGATAGATTTTATGCGTTGATTCCTGTTACTGATTTAAAGGCCAATGTCAACTTTCAAGAGAGCATTTAAATTAATTGACTGCATTTGTGTCATTTCTCCGGATGAGATGAAATCGGTCGATGCATTTATTATGTTGTACATGCGTGCATCTTAACAACATGAATGCACTAGTAGAGTGAGGATCAGATCCGGAATCCGGGTGAACTCAAAAAAGCATCCCATGAATAATTATTCCCGCATTAATGTACTTCGTTCGCGTTGTTGCAGTTAGAGTGTTCAACTCAAAGTTGTTCTATTTTTTTGCAGGCTCTAGTAACCCATTAGTTTTTGATTTGCTAATTTTACTATGTGGGCAATTATATAATTTTAAAAACCAGTGTATACTTAACCTTTCCCCTAAAATTTATCAACATCAATATGGGAAGGAAATCTTACTGGTTTGCTATGGAGGATGGTTACAGAATTTTCATAATTATAGTGATTGCACGGAAAGTTCAGACGGATGGATTAAAGAAAGAACATTCGTGCAGCGAATCTTATGACTTTATTCGCTTTTGGTAATGGACGTTGTTCAAAAGTACATGATATACATAGTTGTATTACAGTAATTAACTTTTATACAGTTATTTTAGTTTGGCCTATAACGTAATAATAACTCTAAATAAATGTTACTGAATCCTTCCTGTTTGTTTTGCAATGCTGTAATAAAATACACTCATTTACGACTTAAGAACCACCCACTAGAGTCCACCAGGTAATAATAATAATGAGTGCATCTAAGGTGCAGGAGAAATGCAGTTTATACAACGTTTCGTGAGAGACCACGAACACAAATTTGTACCTTATGGTATTATTTATGCATCTCCAATTGGCTTGCAGGTTTGAAATCGGTTGAGGGATGTTCTAAATTTAAAAAGACGAAGACAGCAATTATTTTCTCAGGATGAGCACCACTAGGAGCTTTTCGTTTTGAAACAGCAGCATACAGGAAGTTCTCAGGGGCTCCTTAGAATTTGTATTTCGACATGAGCATGAGTAATCCTTCAAATATGAATCATGAGTAGATAATAAGAACTTATCTGATGGCAGTTTTTAAAAAAACTTATATAATCCCAAATGCTTGCCAGTGGGGATGAAATTTAACATTGCGTCAGATCAACGAGGGTATAGCTAGCATATCATCAACAAATGCACATTAAAGTATCACTTGGGATTGAGGGCATCGTGGCGAAGTGTAACACTATATAGCATGTATCACTAATGTAAAATCTTGCTTAAAGCTTGTATAACGATACATATTTACCAATTTTTCCCTTTGCGGAACCGTATTTTTTGCTGCTCAGTTTTCTGATGAAAGTGCTCTCATAACAATCAATTGGAATAACATTCATCTTCCTGGGGATAAGTTTGTGATTTCCCTTTTTCAACAGTAAACTACGATATTTTATCTACCACATTTTTTTTCACTTTTGTGTCCCTGTGACTGTATTATATACGAAAATATTCTAAAGCAAAATGTTTATATGCCTGGTTGCTTTCTGTGAGAAAGATTGTAAACTCGATTTGACGTCAAATGTTGAAAAGGAATAGCTAATTTCCGTTGTGCCAATTTCAAAGGTAAACGGCAGAAGGAAACAAAAAGCAGAGCCAGTCATTTTCAGTTTCAATTTATTCGGTATGTTGGCTGTTTTCGTAGTACATTCTAAATTCCAATGCATAATGCGCAAGTTACAACCTATATTTCCGTTACCTAGTCATGGCCATAGTAAAAAAAATATCATTATGGAAGTAAAGTGCGTACAAGCTCACATTGTACCATAGAAAAAAGCTGATTTCTCAGATGGCAAAAGAGTACAAAAGAAATATAGCAAACTGCAGTGTACCACCAAAATAAAATAGGCAATATTTACCCAACTGGCCATTTGCCATAAATCATGATGACCTGGAAATCACAATCTAAGTACCTTTTACATGATCACGTTAATTTATATAATTTAATCTGTAAGTGTTATAAATTTGGTTATCCTGCTTATATTGTTATACTGATTTTCGATGATGATGTTCAAATAACGGAGCGTTTGAGAAATACATACGCTTCTTGATTTTTTAGAACTTACAAATATGTATGCTTGTATATACCTCTACTTATGTATATACATTTTTATACATACATTTTAATGGAAAGTTTTCATCAGGCTCAAAATATCGGTGGAGAATCAGATATCAATCTGTCACAAATTGACCGTAAACATTGAGGCTCCAGTATTCGCAATTGGTAAGCTTGTTAACATACAATTTTGTGATTGCGATTTCATGAATACGCATGCCGGGACTCGTGATACGAAAAGAAGTAGCATGCACATTCAATTCATATGCAAAAAACTCATCATTATCTCATGATGGATTTAGAAGTACGTATCAGTCATCTCATTCCCATATCTCAATTATACTTCACTTCACATATAACAGTCTGGTAGTCTAGTAGTGCATTAGCTTACAAACTTCGTGGTACTAGAAATATTTTATCTAATTCTAGACGAAGTAGAACAGTATTGTTAGCAAATTTACCGGTTCATCATCTTTTTTTGCCAGATTTTCTCTGATTGCCTAGGTATATTTTTCTATCATGTCATCAAGGCACTTCGAAGGCCAAGATCACGCTCAGCTATACGCAAAATATAGACCGTCTCCTCCACCTACGCTAGTGAAAATACTCTTAGAATTCCTTCGTGAAAAGGTAAGAAAATTGTTCCAATTTTCTAGATTACAGAAAAAACCTTTCCTAATACATTATGTACTATGGCATCAACTTTCCTAAAATAGACATAGGAATCCACTTATTAATTTGCTGTTTTTGTCCGTCCGCCTTTCCCTTAAGTGTTGTTTTGGATTGGCATTTGCAAAAAGCTTAAACCCACGTACTCTTAGCAAAGTTTTGTCCTGATATAAATTGTCAATTAGGAAAACCTAATTGACTGGACGGGAGCCTTATTAATAGATTTCGATAGTTTAATGTCATATAGTGTATACAAATACATACAAATGTATGTATGCCTAAATATGTTTAGCCACTTTTATACAACTTACTTTGCCAATAAATTTTGTCAGCAATTTTCCAACGTCAGGAAAATTCGAAATGTAACTTGGTCGATTTTGTTTCCAATTTCAGTACCATGGACCTTTAAATCTTGCAGTGGATTTGGGATGCGGCAATGGCCAATGCACTTTCACTCTCGCAAACGAGTTTTTATCAGTTCTCGGTACAGATATAAGCCCAGCTCAGATTGCGGAGGCTACTGAATTGTGTACCAAATTGAAATGTGAGAACGTCAAATTTCAGTACGTCGTTCGTGTATCATTCTATCCCATATATTTTTTACCCACCACACAACACACAATCCTGAGCATCGTTTCCAGTTTCAACAGAATTATATTGAGTGGCATGGTATAAAAATGATGAAGAAAAATGAAAGTCTGGTATATCTGATGCGAAATGTCTTGTCTGCTACTCAATCATGCTTCTTTATTATTTTTATATCGAAAATGAGTATTAAGAATGCTCGGCTTTTCTCCCATTTTTCATGCATATGACGTGTGGGTATATATGTATCTTTTCGTAGAACATCTCCGGCAGAAAAAATTCCGGTGTTCGACAACTCCGTACAGCTCATCACTATCTGTGAAGCTGCACATTGGATGGATTTGCCAAAAGTGTTTAATGAAGCAAGAAGGGTGTTAAGTCCAAATGGAGTGTTTGCTATAATTGGATATCATTACCCGTTATACTTTTTAAGAGAGGAGGATGCAGCCAAAACTGATGCTATAAATAAAGTTGTTGATGCGGTACGTATTATATTTCAGAGAAAATAACAATTAAAATTGATATAATGCGAAAGTCATGTTATTAATTTATCTCATATCGTAAAAAATTAAACCCGTAATTGTTAACCATTAAGTCAGTTTATAGTTAAGTTGTATATTTTTGTCTTTTTTCACATATAAACAGGTAGTGAAAAAAACAATGGAATACTGGCCAAAGGAAGCTTTTGTCTGCTTTTCTGAATATTCAGACGTTATAATTCCATTTTCTAATTTCAAAAGGTTTGTGTTCTTGTAATTTAATCTTTATTTTTGGAGTCATGTAACTCATAATGACAACGCACGTCTTTTGTTGGGCGTTGTTGTGAATGAAAGAATGAACCAAGTATATGTACTATATACCTACATTTATAGCAGATAGTAGTTGTGGTAGGCAGTTTGGTTGATGGGATAGACTTGAACCATTGTTGCTTTTAAGGCACAAATAACTGGTAAGTTTTCTTGCGGTTTGGGTTTCACATTTTCCTTTTATTCGTCTAAGGAAGCTAATATAGCTAAATATATTATGCGCACGTAGTAATAATGGACGGGTTACGTGGTTAAGAAAATTATTGGTAGACAAATACCGAATGTATATTTTATTATCTTTGCACACAGCGTATCTGTTTCCATTTCCACTTTTCCATTATGTTTTGCTCTTTGTTTTATCCAAGGGAGCGCAATATCCCTTTCACCAGAACTGCCAAGCTTGCTGACATAGAAGGATGTATTCTTTCCTATTCCACATTTCGACAATTTTGCAAGGAAAATGAGAAGGGAGAAAAGGCAGGAAAGGAACTTCTTGAGAATCTAAAAATTGGGTAGGCCCAGCAATGGAAAAATATGAATATGGAATTTTGGATGAATACATTTTCCATACATTCAACATTCAAGTCTGCAAAGTAGTAAATAGTGCGAAAATGACTTAATTCAAATTGTAGAGAAGACAGACAAGAGCTTTACTGTTTATAAGCTTTTCATTATACAACGTAAATTACCATTCACGCAACTGTGCAATGATAAATTTCAGTTTATGATTATGAAGAAAGGCAGGAAATGTTATTTTTCGAATGAGAAGGACAAAATGGGTGGTGGATTAAATTGCTACCAGGAGAAAACGATTTCCTTTTAAATTGTCGTTTCATTTTTTATGCAGGCTCGTTTCAGCTCTTAATGAAGGAAGGGAGACGCCATACACAGACGAGGAATTACAAGATTATGATTTTACGGAAACTTTCAACTACTTTGTTCTAATGGCTCGCATCTAAAATTCGAACTGATTCAGTCAACGACCTATTTTTACTTACTGTCAGATGCCATCAGGCATATATATTTGGATATTCTTTATTTAATTTTGCTAAATACAAAAAAATCCATTAAAAATATTGTCCTTTTTAATTTCATTGAGTAGCGTAATTTGATTTAGTTATTATTATCCACAACGTCATAACAAAAGCTAAAACATAATTATACATTTCCAACTCAATGGATACATTAGTAGAACCGGCATCTCTTATTACCCTTTGCTGATTACATGTTATAATTATGTATTCGCATTAAATGTCAGTAACGGGCTATGAGACTTTCAGAAACAAATCTGGTTCAACAACCAGCAGCAGCTTAAAGTCGGAGTTTGATAATAAAAAACATTTTCACACGTTATAATGTTGCAATATACTTTTCACCGCTGAGTCACTTAGTTTTATATAAGATCCCCTCAGATTTCATTTCACAAAATGATTCAACTACAATTAAGATAATGTTGCTTTCATCAAGGCATATATAATACGGGACAATATCCGACAAGCACCATAACAAGCTATTTGTACTGATTATTATTAAAAGATCATCCATCTGTAAAATCGTATTAAGTGCTTGTATGAAACAATTCATGAATGAAAATAAAGTGATGTAAGATTTCCTTTTACTCAATGCATTTTGTCTGCATTTAATACATATTTCTAGTAATTTATTTAATGTATATCATAAATTGATAACACTGCATTATTATTATCTTCCTTGTGTCCATCATTGCATAAATAATAACAGCATGAATGACGTTCCTACTAATGACTATAGGTATATTAAATTATGTAAGTATTTATAACAAGTTATTGTATCTTTACTCTGAAAAACAGTGCATTCAATAAAAAAATAAAATTAGTAGGGTCTCTAAAAGACGTTCCCTCCTTATTAGTTAAAAATTTTGATAACAGCAAACAAGCGTAATAAAATTTGCAGTGTCTTCACACAAAATGTGTATCATCATCACAAACATCCCTTTTATTATTTATACAATGCCTATCACATAAAAAATAACAGCAATGCATCATCACACACCCCATTTTTATGTTATTTTATAAAATGTAGCATGCATGACATTTCATTACCTAAATTTTTAATATCTAATCTTTGTAAAATATTGAAAACGATGAGATTCGTGGAGTTTTATGGGCAATTATGAACGTTGGAGAGTCTATAATTATGTAACAAACGCCACACACGATTCCCTCGGGCAGTCATTAATATATATTTAGTTTTATGCATGTGCATATTAAAAATACCGTGATTATATTTTTCCTTTCAATTTTTAACTTTGTCTTTTTTTATAATACCGATTGTTATACATGTGTTTACTGCCAGACTGAGAGTATAATTAACGATTCTATTAGCCTTTGCACAGTTGTAATCACAACAAAGTGCAATCACAGTAAGAAGAATTGATAAGGAGAAAGGAAGTTTATACACCAATCATTAGATAATACTTATTTAATTGGCCGCCTTAAGGATTTTTTTTGCACGTGAAAGACAGCAAGCAAAGTGCTAGACAAACAAATTGGGTTCAACCACACACACACTACTGAACTAGAATGTCCATAAATATCATAAAGAATAAAACATTCAACTCGAAAACATAATGCACGCATTGTGCTACTGTTCAACAGTCATGCAAAATGCAAGGGCACGAATGTAATTATTAAATCAAGATTAAATTAAATAATAGGGTTTTGATTAGGGAATCTTAAGAGTTATTATATAATTAAAAGCCATCACGAAGAAGAACATTCATAACAAAAAATTACTAGATCATCTCATTATGCTTTATGTACAAAAAGTCTTACAAGTTATAACAAACTATATTTAGCTATCAAATCAGTACTCACAATCTATTCACATAAAGGCGCAATGGCTACTATAGTTGTCCTACCTCAAGACAACATACATTTTTGTACATATGTACATATAAATGGTTTTTTGTTCGTCTTTTTTTACACAGCGACAAAACCGACTGAACAAACACCATTGTTTACTTTTATTTTTTTGAAGTGTTAATGTCTTTAACTGGAAATATGTTTTTAACTACATATTGTGAAGAGGCAGTGATTGCTTTTAATTACAGGTGTTATATAATGTCGTGTATACTATAAAAACACTATAATGTATGTCGTTAAAGGATTCGTTTTACGATCTATATTTTTTTCATGCTATAAATATACTCGAAAGTGTTTACATGAACTTCACATTGAAATATTTTTTGTGAACAATTTTTTGTCAAGATTAAAGAAGAAGGGCACTGTATCAAGCGTTCTATGCTTGACTTGGGTAAGATTTTCATGTAATTTTTTAACTTAATAATATTTTTACAGATTAAAGTTGTTATCCTAATCTCACACCAGACTGACTACTTGCCTATCACTATCACTTTGTTGGCTTTATGAAATCATAACTTGAAGTAATAGCATATATCGCAAGAAGTTAAAAAGGCAAGAACATTTTTGTTAGAATAAAAATGTTTTTACACATAATTCGTGCTGAAATCAAGGTTTGCTTAACACCGATAAGCTTTCATATTTTTTAAATCATTTGTCATATATGCTTATATGTAACGTTATGAAATCAAATCGTGACCCTAATGGGATCAACGTGAACATATTTCACTTGACAAGATGTTCTCTCACTCTTCTAAGCAGTATAATAAGCTAGAAATATGCAAAACTTCACTTTATAAAAAATACTTTTCTTGATAATTATTACTGTTAGAATTTTAATCATATACATCATATTCGTCAGTATTGTAGACAAACTTTTCAATATATTTTAAAACTTTGTCTTATGAAACTAGCGGAAAGTTTTTTGATGGATTTTATGAGGTGTAAAATTAAAGTTCAATGAGGCAACATGCTACAATATATTAGTCTTTAAAACGAAGAAAGAATTTTTATATCGAATATAGAATTTTTGTTCGAAGTCCTTCATTAAACAATGTTTTAATTACCTTATTATGTACTAGAAATGTCGAAAACTAATTTGATCAAATTATATATATCTCTCTTATTATCAATTATATATACATATATATTAAATGTGAGTGCTCTTCAACTGCTCGATTCGAGTAGAATATTCGAAACATGCACGTGTGTATACGTTTTAAAATCGGATTGTTTTAATCCTACAATCAATGCAACTCATGTTTTAAAGCACGTTTTCAATAGTAGTTGTCCTAAAGTTTTTTTTAGGTAATGCTCTTTTACATGTGTATATGTTTGAATTAAATATGCTGTTTTGTATACTTTGCGCTGAGTATTTTTATAAAGTTTATCGTTGATTCAGATTTGTTTAATTAATGGATTTTACATGGTCCTGAGTCCTGTGAAATTACTTTAGCCCAGTACCTATGCTTCAAAAGTTTTTATTACAACAAGACATCAATTACAGCACCATAATCTAATACAACCTTGAACAGTTCGAAATTTATGGGAAAAAATAAGTTACACAAGTTGGCTTGTAATAGCTTCTCTTCAAATTAGGATTTATAGTATATAGTTGTTTATTTGTAATGTTGGCTTTTTAAGCAGAGCAAACGGCGAAGTGGACGTGAAAACAAAGTTTTTAATTTTTTTTATTCAGGAAAAGTTGTTAACTAGCTTTCCACCGAATATTCGAAATTTAGAATAAATGCGTAGTAAAATCAAAAAATGTATATATACTCTGGAAACTGTAAATACATATCAAGAAATGTTATCAAACAATTCGCGAGGTTCTAAAAAATCCATCATTTTAACCTTTAGTTAATTACTTACATATAGACGACATTTTTTTACATGGCCATACAAACTCTTGTTTTCCACTTTTTAAATAAAGCATGCTTGCTAATTATAGTAAACAAGCAAACGAAGCTATGTAACGTTTTGAGAAATAATGTATTTTATTACCCTTTTTATTTACTTTAGTTAAAAAATTATGCTTGTTATGATCAAAAGTTATGTTTTAAATAATTAAACCGGCTCCTATCATCAATATTGTTCACTCCGTTATCTACATTGTTATAATTGTTTTGTCGTTCGTAGGTATTTCTATGAAGTACGTACGTTAAGGCTATGATATTCCCAACAAATTCTTTATGTCATTAAAGAAAATAGCTTAGAACTTCTAATGAAGATAATGAGTACAACATGCAATACGGACTTCATATTCTACTTGTTCTACCCTCACTCTTTGGCTAATTAGACTAATTAATACGAATAATACCGCAATAATATATTAAAATGGCCTAGTTTCAGATTGAAACAATGCCAATGAAGATGAGAGTGAACTTTTTAATTACATAATGCACATACTTAAAGCTAATTTTAAAACACTTTTGTTTTGATGATGATTTATAAGTGTGCCTTAAACTTGTGAGACAAAGGTACCTGCTGAAAAGTGCAAGTTCAAGTTTCGCAATTTAATTTGATTAATAAAAACAAAAACAATTTTTTTTATAGCTATTTGAATTTTTTTGCAAATTATGCAGAATGCAGACATAGACAGTATCGTGTTTACTTTTACAAGAAAAGTGGCCTGAGACAGAACAAAGTCCATGATAAATTTAAAACGCAATCGATACAATTAAAATCAGAACGTCATTTTTCCTTGCATATTTTTTTCCATTTACATTACCCATTTGATTTGGCTGATCTTATCTTGTAAAAGATTGAGATTACATGCGAAGCAGTCTTTTCCAGACCATTTGTTAGGCAACTCGACAAAATCCAAATGCTCAAAATCGTACAAGCCATGTTCTTTTAAAGTTTTTCATTATTAAATATCAGATAACCCCTATAACCTACAGTCCATACTCCAAACATACAACTATGAAGAATCATGCCAGCAGTCTTTGGAAGGAGAGTCCACCAAATGAAATATGGACCAACCCACATTATATTACATCTGTCATCAAAATCTTCGTCTCCGTATCGATCTTTCTCTCTTCCTTAGTACGTTCTTTATTAACTGAATTATCAGTGTCCAAAGAAGCATGCTCCTTTTAGATGACCAAATGAAATATCATGTTAACCATTGACTTACACGGGCAATGTGACGTCAAACTTATGTTAAATGAACCGCAAAAAACTGTATTGTGCTGTGCGTAGATGCATATGGATTATGGACATATTTTATAACTCTAATTCATTAATATGATAAACTTTATGTTAAATGTAATGAATGAAATGAATGGGTGGATTGTTCGGATCGTTAATATTATTATAAGTATTACTGCAAATGCAAGGATGTACTTTTAAACTTTTCTGACTTGACTTCAACCTTTAAACCGTCCAATTTTCGTAATTTATGGGAAATCAGCTCTGCACATCTTAGATTGTCAGACGAATTTCATGTATTTTAGTTTTGTATTATGGCTCATTTGCTCCATGATGTACACAAAAACCATATATTTTAAAGGGCAACCTTTAATTAGAATGTAAAACAAAATTTCCAAGTATCAGTAATTTGAGGTCAGTAGTCTGGATAGGAATGATGCAATAGTAAAATGTATCTCTACAAATTTTATGTATGTACCTATTAACAAGTAGGTATTATGATCGGATGCTTCTCTCTCATGTCTTCACACAAGTGTATGCATTGTGGTGATATTTTTTTCGTATTAAATGATTTCCAGTCAGTGCTGAGATTGTCTGTGGGAACCACGCTTTTCTTGGATCACCGCCACGAACTCGACTGACGACGCTACAATGGACGAATTAAAGGATATATTGCTAAGCTGGCCAATTATAATATGCGTTATAGTATTGTTGATAATGCTATTATTGGTCCCGTTACTTTGCACAAGATTATTTTATATTGTGTTTTCGACACTGCCTAGAGATGTAAAGTAAGCACGTGTAACCAAAAATAATACGACATACATAATATGTGCATAAGTACATTGCATTCCAATTACATTTCTGTGACATGTTCCAATTCCATTGTCAAATAAAATGTCTATCCATAATTCGTTATTAGAGGAGCTGCTCGTTATGCCAAATTATTAGCGCATCTTTGGCTGGAAAAGGTTCGGAACAGAAACGTTGCTCAAGTGTTTGAATCCACAGTTGCGAAACATCCAGAGAAAGTTTGCTTTTACTTTGAAGATCAGCAATGGACATTCCGACAGGTAAAATTACAGAAGTTTATGAGGTGTAAATCTCCATGTTGCATGTTTACTTCCTATGCGTTTAAATAAATCAACAAAGTACAATGAGACATTTTTATGAATAGTCTATTAGTGGTAATCAAATGCATATTTTATTTGATTACAGGTGGACGATTTTGCAAACCGTGTTAGTAATTACTTCTTAAAAGTTGGATACGTTAAGGGAGACTGTGTTGGGCTTTACATGAATTCAACACCAGAATATGTAGCGATAACATTGGGTTTAATCAAGGTAAAGTAGATCCAGTCTTTGTATTTGACAAAAAAATAAAGAGATCTTTTAGGTCCCAAATTGTGGCTTTCACATCAAGTCTCCGAATTCATTAGAATTAAATGAAAATGTATTCACTTTTACAGATTGGAGTTGTACCTGCCTTGATCAATTTCAACTTGAGATTGAAGCCCCTTTTGCATTCCTTTGAGGTACAGATAAGTTTATCGATATATATTATACATATATCGCATGTGCGCAAAAGTATGGAAGCATGTTGGTTTACAAACGGAAAAATTTCCTTACATTATACACATGTTAAAGATACAAAGGGTTACATTTTAACAATCGTTTTTTATAATCGTTCAAAGGTAGCGGATTGCAAGGCAATAATTTACGGGTGAGTTACTGGTAACATGCATTAAAGACATTTTTAACAATAGGAGCATTAACTAAAAACTGTTTCTGATTTCATTTATTTTTTATGAAAGGCATGAGCTGCAAGATGGTAAGGCTCCAAGATGAATACACTTTAATTGGAATACGACAGAGCTTGCATTCCTTTTCTTTTCTAGTATCCTAAAAGCATTATTAATTATAAATTGAAGGTCGTATGCATACTTTGTATGATGTTTGAAAGAAACGGAATATAAGTCTTAATGCAAATATGAGACTTACTGTGTGGTATAAGAAAATGATCGATCTATTTATTTCCAAAACATAGCGATTGAGGAAGTCCATGACATGGGTGGGTTCGCTGGAACATCCCTTTATTGTTTCGGGCGTGGAGGGAAAACTCTTTTAGAATATTCCATTGACCTTGAAGCTGGTATTAAGGAGTCGTTGGGCACTGCGCCGATTGTGAAGGAGCCAGTCACTTTTAATGACAAGCTGTATTACATTTACACATCCGGGACTACAGGTTTACCTAAGGCTGCCATAATAAAACACTCAAGGTAAACAGTAAACATTATTTTGGAGTTCAGCAAGCACACCTCTGATCCATTTATTCAGTCAAGTCAATGGCTTAAAAGTAAAAAGAGAAAGCTTTAGTGTCGGTGGTAGTGGTAAACGTACTATTATTAGCACAATGCTGTTGTTGCTCATAAAAAGGGACTATGCATTAGTCATGTTTTAAAACACTTAAACCATCCAATACACCTTCAACAAAATGGGAAAGAAGCTTAACCCGTAGTATCAATATTAACAAAACGTATTAATATCCCACCTTCAAATCTCCTGAAAAAAGGACGTCATCAAAGGCATATCTCTCTTTAAAATCTCAAAAAGTTAAATTTGCCGTCCGTTGGAAGACGGTTCCGGGAATTTCTTTAAGAGGATTACCATCACTTTTAATGGGTTCCGCAGAAAAGCACCCTGATACAATTTCCCTTTTAAACTTTGCCATTTCGTAGTTTCATGCCTTTATATGTACATGTGTGAACCTCTGTGGACTGTAATACACTGTTAATATTTTAATAGATTCTTCATGGTGGCTTACGGTGGACATTACATGCAAGGCATAACAGAAGAAGATGTACAATATACTCCATTACCTTTATATCACACTGCCGGAGGAACCTTGGGCATTGGTCAAGCTCTGTGCTTTGGAACATCTATCGTTCTACGCAAAAAGTTTTCAGCCACAAACTTTTGGAAGGACTGTGTAAAATATGAAGTTACAGTAAGTATTTACTCAATTTCTCTATAAACTCAAGATTAAAAAAGACAAAACTAACTCTAATTATTTTCAAAGTACACTCATTTTAAAAGTAAGTCATTAGTTCGACCCAACTACTAATACTATTTTGTTCATTTCATTTTCATGGCACTTGTTCTACAAAATGCTATTTAGGTTGCACAGTACATTGGTGAGATTTGCCGATACTTAATCAGTCAACCAGCTTCAGATTTTGATACCACCCATAAGGTTAGGCTTATGTATGGGAATGGTCTTCGCCCAGAACTTTGGCAGCGTTTTATTGATCGTTTTGGAATTCCAATTATGGGAGAATTGTATGGAGCAACAGAAGGGAATTGTAATCTGGGTATGTACTTTATTATTCAAGCTTAAAAAGTACTTTTTTAGTTTGCAAACTTTCGAGAGACCATCATGCATTGTACTTGTACCACGCTTTAAATTTTTGACGATTTAATGAAAAATAACAAAAGTGATCATGTTTTTCTCGGAAGCTAAAGCGAATATAATGTAGTATTTAAATTGTTGGACTGATTGAGTTTACTTCTGATGGAATATAAATGTATGTATGTCTATAAGTGTTTTTACCAACTTATCATGCTTATTTCTTCCGTTTTTTACAGTTAACATTGACGGAAAAGTTGGCGCTGTTGGCTTTCTACCAATTTTGTTTTATAAGCTTTTACCAATGGTTCTTGTCAGAGTTGATGATCAAACTGGAGAAATTATCAGAGATCCAAAGACTGGCCTATGCATCCGTTCCAAGCCTGGTGAAGTAGGAGAGCTGCTGGGAAAGATTGTGAGCAGAAATCCTATGCGTGATTTTCAAGGGTAATTGACAAAGAGAGCAGAGCAGGCTTTTATGTTCATGCTAATGTGGCACCCGCATGTATGAAGCCCACAAAAAGATAGTTATTCATCGAGAGATAAAAGATCATTAACCAGCGCTTTGTTAAAATCTATTTAT
Source organism: Entomobrya multifasciata (assembly GCA_034693345.1). NCBI lineage: Eukaryota > Metazoa > Arthropoda > Collembola > Entomobryomorpha > Entomobryidae > Entomobrya > Entomobrya multifasciata. The sequence continues at coordinate 42,870 of JAQFXM010000268.1, forward strand.
AAAGGTATGCTGATGAAACCGCAAAACAGAAAAAAATTCTCCGTGATGTTCTTAGCAAGGGAGACAAATATTTTCGTTCTGGTATGTTCATAGTAATATGGGCTAGTTTAATTATTTTTTCCCTGGAAAAGTTTATCCTTGATTGCTGGTTTGTTGTTGATGGAATATAGGGGATGTTTTGCGGATGGACGAATACGGCTACTTTTTCTTCAAAGATAGAACCGGAGATACGTTCAGATGGAAAGGAGAAAATGTGTCAACTGCTGAAGTGGAAGCTGTAATAAGCAACATAGTGGGTCTGAAGGACGCAGTTGTGTATGGAGTAGAAGTTCCTGGGTCAGAAGGAAAAGCCGGGATGGCAGCTATCGCTGATCCCGACGGTAATCTCGACTTGGCTGTTTTGGCAGATGGGCTTACAAAACAACTCCCTGCTTACGCGAGGCCGCTCTTTGTGAGAAGTTTGAAAGAAATCAGTATGACAGGTCAGCTAATAATAGTTAATATACTTCAATTACTTTCTCATGGTTCCCTCCCTTTCTTTTTACTGTTCCTCGAAATAACCGTTTGTTTTTGATCTTATATTTCAGGGACCTTTAAGTTAAAAAAGCTGGACTTGCAAAACCAAGGCTTCAATGTTCACCAGATACAGGATAATATTTACTATTACACTGGCTCAAAATATATTCCTCTAGATTCTACGTTGTACGAAATGATTCAATCCAACCAAACCAGACTGTGATATTCTGATGTTCATTAAATATGTGAACTATATATTAAACATGTAAACAAGATTACAAGTATGAAAACTTATCAATAATTATATATAATTTGAAGATTGTAATGACAGATCAAACAAGTTCAATTAAAAAGATTGAATGACCAATGAACATTACCCTGTGATCGTATGATGGTGGTATTTTTTGCATGTAATGGAAGAATACTACGCAGCTTGTTTCAATTTACCCCATTCCAAGCATACCTGTGGCGTTGCTGAATAGATTCACAGTACAGTACTTTCTCATACGCATGCTAAAGATCAATGTGGAACTTTTCTCATGGAATACCGAAATTTTCTCTTGCGTCAATATGCACATTTTTTAATCCTTAAAATTTACATATACACGAATTTTATTTCGCACAAAATTTTTCATCATATTCCTTTCGAAACATGTAATTTCATTCCATCTCACTCTCACGTTGTTCCCCAATGAGACGAGACAGCGAAGTGATGAAGTCCTTTTCATCAGTTGTGGTATGATGATGGAGACATTTTTGACATGTACCATATAAATCCATGTGGGAAGCCAGTTTACAAAATATTGCGTCAGCATAAAATTGGAAAAGTACAAATAACAGAGTACATATACAACACTACGGCACTATACGTAGCTTACGTATCCATCAGACAATAATATTTATATGCGAGATCCAAAGAACCACAAAAAAATGTGGCATGATATGAAGCGTTCTTAATTCTACATTGTAGTAACTGGGATAATGCGACGCAAATTGTAAAATGAACATTGGAATAGATATATTTATTGCATTATATTGGCCAAAACTGTGACTCGATCTCAATTTCTCCAAATAATTTCATTGTAAAATAGTTTCACTAGTTTCTTAAAGAAGTTATTGCTTTCCATTCTGTCCATGTCATTTTAGAATTTGAAACATTGGCTACATTGTGGACCCGAACAAGGATCTTTCCACAAGTAATGTTTTACCGTCTTTCTGAACCGTCAACAGCATGTATATTATGTAGGCATCCATAAACAAGATCAATGTGTCACGCTTTGTGATATGATCGTAAAATTTGATAGTTTCATAAAGGAATTAACTTTTACATAGAATACCATGACTTACAAAAGCCCCCTAGTGTACACTAAAAAAGTAAATTACATCACATTTAGAAAAAATATTTACATATATTGAACCATCCGTTGACATTTCTAGGCATATTTTGAACACGTCTTTCAATAACTTTCAACAAGGAAACTTATTTGCAACTGCCAGGTTTGTATAATGTTATCATTCATGAGCAAACAATAATGAAAGCATTGTATTGACATTCCCCAAAAAGATAAAATGCGATATACATAACATAAATATTTAGTGTATACTATACTTTTTGGAGAGAGATACCAAGATACCATCGACTATCTATACCAAGTTGATTTTCATTTTGGCTTTGACTTTTACTGATGCAGTTGTGTACTGTTACTGTTATATTTCCAAAGGACTTTGGCTGTGTATATTTTTGTCCGCAGATGGGAAAAGTTGAAAAACTAGCTTGTAATCAAGTGATGAATCAATGGCCAGAATATAATCACTCTTTTGGGTTAAAGCACATTTGTGTGTTATTTTGTTTTGAATAAGGATAAAGCTTGTTTTGGAGGTTTTCTTATCATGAATTACATGTCAAAGTTTATATAAATATGATAATACATGTATACGTGTATGACTAACTGTAGCTACAATTTTCGTTTATTTATAAACTGTATGATTAGTTCATGACGATTTTAGGGTTAATCACCCATTCAGCAAAATCCTTCAGAATATATATTGATAGAAATACATACATACGCATCTACTGGACACAGAGGCTTTATTACCTGACGCGTGCAAACACTAAAATTGAAGCGCAGAAAAAACAATCACTATCACGCAATGTAATGGTGAGAAAAAATTTAACTTCAAGTTAGCATTCCATTTTTCCTCGTGCGGTAGTAAAACAGTAAATATTACGGACAGTTGACAGTTGTCATTCCAAGCCGAACAAGAGGCTTCACATCATCGTCTACGCGAATCCATTGTAAAAGGTTTGTGCTGGAATATGAGCACGTTTATATTTGTTCATTTTGGGGTATAAATCATACTGCAAAAAAGCGTTGGTTTGTGTGGTTCCTGCATGGCTAGCTGGATACTTTTTGAATTTTAGAAGTACTACATCTAACGAATTGTTTGTTTTTGAGTTAATAGCCGTGTGTCATTTAGTCATACTCATCAGTAAACAACTCCTCTGGCAATCTTTGCGCATTTAAAAAAAAAGACAACGACACTCAAAAAATTAAAAGTAAATGTACATACGGATAAATCCCTTTACTTATTTAATATGAGTGTCATATCGTATGACATACTTTGGAATGCTGGGGCTCACCTTGCCACGCTACTAATTGGAATTTGGGCAGCTAGGAATTATAAGTACATTTATGCCATCTTTCGAACTCTTCCTCGTGATTTAAAGTAAACGAGCAAACCAATTAAAATAAATTCAAAAATTTATATCCTATAAAACCAAAAGTGCTGTAATCTAATTAACATGCTGTATTTCTCTTTCTGCTAATACACTTTAATAGGGCTTTGGTTAGGTTTGTGAAAGTTTTCCGGGATCTCAATTATGTTCAGCGGAATAATATTACAGTCGGGGAAATGTTCGACGCGAATGCGAACAAATATCCGGATAAGATTATCCTCTACTTTGAAGATGAAAAGTGGACGAATAAACAGGTATGTACGTTTTATGAAGGATTTGTTGTACACGATACTCTCAATTCAAGTATTTACGTTAGAGTAACCATAATAAACAATTAGGTTGATTTCTTGAAGTACTCTATGTGTTATGTCGCTGACGCAAGCAGCGTATGAAAAGGAACTTGGAGTTTTGTAGCTTATACCTTTGGTCATTGCAAATTTTCCAGGTGCAACGCTATGTAAACAAAATTGCGAATTACTTTCAAGAGCAAGGGCTTAAAAAAGGAGATGCTGTAGCTCTATTTATGGTAATTAAAACACGAAATTCCTATTTTTTGCATATTTAGTTTTTGTTAATGTAGAACCTTTAAAATTACTTATTTTTCTGTTTATCAGAATAACGATCCGAAATATTTGTGCGTTTGGCTCGGCTTAAGTAAGGTATGTAGCAATCAAACAATTATTGATCTTGTAATGTTAGCTAGTAGTACTACTATACTCGAATTCAAATTGTACTAGTTAGCAATATCATTAGTTCATTAGTTAGTATATGCATAAATCAATGGCTTGATTCAATTTTTTTTCTGTTTTTTTTTCTAATAATTGAATTTCCGTATTCTTTCACAAAAAAGATCGGAGTTGTCGCAGGTACGAGTACAATTTTTTTGTTACCTACTGTAACTTGTCATTTTTTAAAAACTATGATATTATGCTTGAAATGACATTTATATTACTTTTTCAACGTAGCACTCACTAATTACAGTCTCAGGCTTCAACCACTGCGTCATTGCTTTGAAGCAGTTAATGTATCTGCTGTTATATTTTCGGAAGACCTGAGTCCAGGTATGTACCATGATATTATTAGTCTAGTATTTGTGTATTAAAAAGTATTTTGATTTTGCGGTCTATTTGAAAGCTTTCAAAATCTTAACTTAGCGTATAATATGTTGTGATTTCATGGAACCGTTTCTAGCACTCAAAGAAGTAATGGATATTGGCGGTTTGGCAGAGACACGCTTATATAGCTTTTGCTTGGATGAAGAATCGCCTTCCATCTCTTCTGCTGTTAATCTGAAGAAAGCTCTAGAGACCGCTAGCGACATTTCTCCCGTTGTCCCAAGTAAAATTGAGTTTCAAGATAAATTGTTTTACATTTACACATCGGGTAAATACAGAATAAGATAATATATATTTTACCAGCAACTCAAGTACAATATATGACAAAAGAAAATTCAATATAATATTTCGCTTTAATAGTTTTAATGACAACATGCATACGAATGTCTTGTTATATACTTATATATACTAAAAAGGCTTTGTCTTGGCTTAATGAGATCCTTCGTTTGAGTGTTTATTCACTTAAACATCACAGACAGCGAGACAGTAAACAATATTATTGAATCTTAAACAGGAACTACAGGACTGCCAAAGGCTGCCATCATAAAACACTCAAGGTAAGTATTCCTGTCCTACTTTCTTGTTCAAAAAATACGAAATGGGAAAACAACATGAATTTCTGTGAACAGAACTGACGTAAGCAGGTTCTATATTTCTGTCATTTTTTAAACTTGCGACAACGTGCAGTGTTTTTTATCCGTTATGTCAATCAAAAGGTATACACGCCAACGTTTTCAAAATAAAACGTTTGGATTTATATTTATCACCTTCGGATTTCCCAATGTAGCTCGTTTTTCCAGGGTGTCGAATCAAATAACAATTTTTTTTTTGACAAATAGTGTTAAAAACTAAAGAAATCAAATTAATTTTTGCGTGTCCAATGTCCATCGAAATTTCGACATCGGGACCATTTTTAGTTTCAATCCCTATGAAAAATGGACTCGCAATTGCAAGGAGTTTCTTATGACAAAACTCCCACTAGATCCATGACTTATGACTTCATGGAAAATTTCTCCATGATGTCTATAGTGTTTTTCGTACGTTATTCTATCAGCATTATCATTTTTTTTTAAATTGTAGGTACATGATGGCTGCGGTTGGCAATTTTCATATGCACGGGTTGCGAAAAGACGATATCATTTACACTGCGCTTCCACTCTATCATGGGTAAGAAATTTTAGGGTACGATAAAATTTAATGATGAAAGATAATTTAACTTTTTCTTTATCTTTGAATTCCATGATAGGGCAGGCAACATGCTGGGTAAGCTTTATTTTATAAATTTCTTCAGTTCCTAGTACAAAGAAATAATTTTTATAAGTTCTGGTGAAATATGAAGATACTATGAAGCATCCAATTTCATCTTGTAATTATTTTGATACTCAGGCGGAGGCGTAGCTTTGTGCTACGGAGTGCCAATGGTAATTCGAAAGAAGTTTTCAGCAAGTAACTTTTGGAAGGATTGCATTCGTTACAATGTTACGGTAAGTTAATTGTATATCAGGTTTGTGCGGAGGCGTCTTTATGATGGATTAAATAAAAAATGTAGGAAGGCAAAATGATTTGCTTGTAATATGATTAACTTTTATCATGACTCGAGACATCTTGTTGCTTTCCAGGCTGCGCAATATATAGGAGAAATCTGTCGATATTTAATCGCTCAGCCTCAATCTTCGTTGGATAAAAGTCACAAAGTTAGATTGATGTTTGGTAACGGACTGAGACGAGAGATTTGGCCTGATTTCGTCAAAAGATTTAATATTCCTCAAATAAATGAGCTGTATGGAGCAACAGAAGGCAATTGTAACATGGGTAAGTAAGAACACAATGAGACGACTGTATAAATGGTTTGATTATAGACAACCGATATTAAAATTTGCGTCTCGAAGCATCATCGTGTGCCTCCCTCCTCTCCTTACATCACAATTCATTTGTTAGATCTTTTATCCTATGATGAGCTTTGAAATAAATTTTAATTTTGATCTTTTAGTAGTGCACCTACTACTTGAGTTGGATGATCTCTACTTACAATTTAAATCCTTAAATAATTGTATTTGTAACCTAATTTGATGTTTGTATGTAAATGTGTAGTAAACATTGATAATAAAGTGGGAGCCGTGGGATTTTTGCCCTTCTACATGAGCTGGTTGATACCATATCAGCTTATCAAAGTGGATGAGGTAACAGGGGAGCCAATAAGAAACAAAAACGGGAACGTAATCCTATGCCAGCCTGATGAGCCTGGAGAACTCATTGGTAGAATACAGAGGAATCATCCGATCAGAGATTATTTGGGGTAAACTAACATCTAACATTGTCAGAGATAAGGGAGATCATAATGCAATGTAAACATTTATGGAAGCTCACCCATGAGCATACGCTTGAGGCAGCACGTACATTATTATTCAGTAATTTAATTTTGCACAATGTTCATGTACACAGGTATGCAGATAAAAACTCTTCAAAGGGGAAAGTCTTGGAAAATGTCTTTAAGAAAGGGGATGCCTATTTTAGATCTGGAGATATTCTTACTAGAGATATTTACGGCTACTTTTACTTCAAAGGTTTGAAAACGTTCTACTTCTATTTGTTTTAAGAATGCATTGTGAAGGAACTTTGCTCGGTGCATTGCATGAAAAATTGCAAATCTGTATGCATTGTTGTTTCTCTATAAAATGAAATTGGATGAGAGAAAAAAGTGTACACAAAATGATGAAACTTGTTTAACAGACCGCAAGGGCGATACGTTTAGATGGAAAGGTGAAAACTGTTCCACTGCAGAAGTCGAGTCTGTGATCAGTGGCGTGTGTGCATTGACGGATGTTGTCGTGTATGGAGTTGAAGTGCCTGGTAAGTGTTTCGCAAATATTTCCTGTAAATCAACTTGAGAGCATGGCAAACTTAGGAGTTAAAAAAGTAGCAATGCATATTATATGGTTGCATTACAAATTTTGAAGTAAAATTGTCCCGTTGTTTTGAAGTAAACTTGACTTTGATCTTCATAACAATTAATTGTAATAGGTGCTGAGGGACGTGCTGGAATGGCAGCGATTGCGGATCCAGACGAATCTCTTGATTTGGATGTACTTGCTCAAGGAATCTCCAAAGCTTTGCCTTCATATGCTCGTCCTTTGTTCGTGCGAACTTTACAGCGAATTGAGAAAACAGGTGCGTTGAATTGATGTGGATTTTATAGGTTATAGAAATATAGTTGAATTAGTTCATTTTTAATTTCTACGAATTGAAATTTTTCGGCAGGCACATACAAATTACAAAAATTGGAGTACCAAAAACAAGGATTTGATGTTACTGAAATTCCAGATAAAGTTTTCATGCTTCAAGGAACTAAATACATCTTGCTAACTTCTAGTCTATACCAAGAAATTCTAAGTGGAAATATTAAGCTCTAAACTAATGTATTCTTTGAAAAATGCTCAGACAACTTTTTGACTTGTGCAACGTCAACGCAATGTTTGCTATGTTTTATCTCTTCTATGAAAAGATAGGTTTCATAATTTATTTAAGTTTTTTAGTTTATGATTATATACTTTATTGCAAAAATACATATATTACAATACTTAGTACATCAATAAAATGCTTTATGAAAAAGTAAAAAACCCACATTTCGGTCTAATTTTCATTTCAGTCATTTGTAAACTTTCCTTCATGCCTGTCCAAGAATTCCACCGGATTCCACTCAAAGCGTCTTTTCGTAAGAACCCATCCTTTTGAAAATATTTCCCGTTGAGATTTGACTATTCAAACAAAATGAAAATGAAAATTAATTGCCTTTTAAAAATAATTCAAGCAATGGATAAAAATACTTTACCCTAAGACAATCCCCGAACCACCTACACAATTAAAAAACAATTTTTAATGTAGCTGTCACAATGAAAAGAATAATGAGAATTAAAAAATCCAACATACCATCCTCCTCCGTAAACCTCTGCACAGTTTCCGTTCGATTCGCCCCAATTATCGTCGTGGTCTTTGTCATAAGTTGAGAATTGTTTTTTGTGATGATAAAGAAAAGAATCCTCTAATATAATATCAAAATGTCAGTATGAACCTAAAGGGCAGTTTTGAACTTTAAAAATTTCTACTTTTAGAAATTAAAGGTCACAACAAATTATCACCTGCAGTTCCTGAGTAAGATTCCACGTGTAACCTATACAAATCCATGCTACTTCTAATATAAAATTTATCATACAAAGCATAGCGATTTTCTCCTTCCCAATTCGTCATGTTGATCAACAGTTCATAAGGACACAGCCTTGTAAGACCCCTTAAGTATTCCAATCCTGTAAAAAAATCCTAATTAAAACTACAAACCAAAACGGACATTTTTACTATAAAAGCTAATCCAGCCTCTTTTTAACATTTCCCCAGAAAATCTCATGCAATGCAACACCTTTCAAACAAGCTAAGCCAACGAATTTCGGTTAAAACAACAGACAAAAAAGGGTTTTTAATCTCAAATGTACCAAACCAGTAATCAATAGACACATTTCCAAATCCTTTTTCATAATCTTCCCACGTCCGGTTGAAACTAATTTGGCGAGAAGTACCATATGGGCCAAATCCTCTACGCTGAATTACAGTCCAGCCACCTCCATCCACATCCATGTCACAGTAAACCTGATATATATATTCAATAAACGTATACCACCAACAACGCTTCCCAATAAAAAAGGTATATTCTTCCATTTTATTGGGATTAACTCCGCAAAAAAACCAAAGTGTGTATAGACATATTAAACACATTCGTTTCATACTTCTACTCCAGGCTTGCTACTACCCAAGGGCCAGATAGTGTACACTCCACTAGAATTTTTTCCACCATCCCGTAAATCCAAACAGTTTTGTTTTTTCGCAATGCGGTCGTGTACATCCCCTATCTAAAAAGACACCATTATCAAAACAGCAACATTTTTAAAACAAAGAACCAATTACACGGCTTTTACACAAAAAGCACTCGCAACAATAAAGGAACACATTAACAATTCATATTGTATTCCCGAAAGAAAGATGATTTTCATTAGAATGGGTGCATGGGTGGATATGTACTGGATATACAATTTAGCCTATCATAAAAAGCATTTTGTCGTACCATAAATGCTGTGGAGTATGACAATTGGATTAGTTGAAGTAAAGTGTCAAGTTGCCGTTTGGAGTGCATGTGTTGGCTTTCTTTGATGTATTGTGTATCAGCGTATATGTCATTGACAAACTTTATATCCTCCGCAGCTTCTTTTATTGACGACAATTGAGACACTACTCCTTGAATCTTTTTCACATCGTGTTGTAATCCCTGCAGCATAGAGAGTTCTTGGTAGATATTGGCTTGAGTGGCATTAAGTTCCAATGAAAGTCTTCTAAAGTTTGCTTCAAGAAACTGTCTAAGCATTTGTCCTAAAACAACAGCTGCCCTAAAAAGTACTCACATAAAAAAAAGTAAAATTATTAATAAAAAATAATGATGAAAATAAGCTTTTTGCGTGAAACATCATGAAACGTGAGTACGTGTTTCATATGAAAATTGTGTAGAATTGTCCCGGTCCAGTGTTTGTTCGTGAAGAAGACAAAAACGTTTTTTATGTTTAATAGCAACCAAAATGGATGCAAATACAGACAATTGTATTGTACGAGCCTTTTGTGAACTTGCATCTTTCAAAACTTTACTTTGATGTTGCGCTGTGTTCTTATGAATCACTGAACCATGTTCTTTTCTGTGAATTACTTTAAAAACTCTAGTGTTCTAGGGAAGAAAGGTAGTTTCTAAATTGCATACGTTTCTTTTGATGGTGATGATTGGAGTGAAGCCTGTCGCTGTTGTTTAATCTTTCCTAGCGATGTAGAAAGAGAAGTGGGCCCTTCGTCACTAAATGCAACATTTTCCGTTGGGAAAGTTTGAACACTTTTTAAAAAGGAAGTAGAAACGAGAATTAATGCGATTGAACTCTGGAAAATAGCCTTCATTTTGGAGGAAAGACTCCTTAAAAACTTGTACTTTTTACAATAAAAAACTTGTACTTTTTACAATAAAAAACTTGGATTTATTTTATTTATGTGGAACATTTCCCTCCTTTAGTAGAACCTTTATTATTGCTCCTCTAAAAAATAGAAGCATCTTTCAGGTGCGTTTATCACTTTTTGAATTGTACTTTGTGTATTCATCAAAACCATATATATATATATATCTTGATCTAACATGAGTTACTTGCTCTTGCTGGTAGATCTATGCATTTAATGCAAGATGAAAGATGAACTTCATGTTTCATGAATCACGAGTAAATATTAATGCATGCAAACTTGTTTCATAATACATATTTCCCCTTCTAAGCTTTTTCGTCGAAGGAAATGGTTCATCTGTGCTTCCGGGTGTATGAAGGTTACGTAGCATGTGCCTATACTAATTTTATTCTATTTCGAAATACAGTTGCACTAGTTTGAAGAGGGCACTCAACTCTTTTTATCGGACCAAGTAAATAAACGGTACCAAAATTATAAAGATCATGTATACTATGAACGTATACCATGTTCACGTGCTAACAAAGTTATAATATGCGCTGTAAAATAATTAATGTGCTCGTTGCTGCTTAATTTTACAGATCTTATTTATGAATTAATCCGTTTTAATTGTATTCATCTTATTCGCGTAATTTTATAATGATTATCGATAATGCAGCCTGAGCAATAAATGTATTTTATGTGATGTTGGCTGTATATTATGTCAAGTTGAGCTATGGTGTGTTGTGTCAGTTCAACACCGATACTCTTAATTTAACCATTTTAACTAATTTTTCACAAGTATCAGATCCACAGAAAGTCATACATCGAATGTAAGCTGACATGATAAAGTTCAATTTTGCAAACGTAATTAAATTTATTAGGAAACTATTATAGATTTTATACTATGGTTGTCTCGAATAATTTTTGTCATTTAAATCAGTTTGCTTTTAAAATCAGCACATCGGATTTAAAGTAAGATTGGATTTGGAAAAGTTTCTCTTATATTTGTCATACGCATCAACTTCATAATCAACTAAACTACATATTCGGTTTCAGTTTAATGATGCTCAATATAACGTGGGGTAAACTGATATTTATATATATAACATATAACTGGTTGTAGGCTAGACTTCACATAATATAATGTCGAAGCACATAACAATGATGCTGGAATTCTACACAATGCATTGTCACTAAAAATATTCCAGCTAGCAAGCTACTTCCAATAAATTGGTAGTTAACCACACCTTAATTTCTACCAAGACACATTACTAATTGACGATTGGCTATGCATATCAACTCAATCTAGTTTTTCCACACATCCAATTTGTTTTTTTTTTTCATACAATGCACCTATATTAGAGTGTTGTAATGATCTTAATCCAATAACTATATACACCTCCAGACCTGAATGACAAGTTTGCTAAATTATTCTTTTACACAACAACACAACCCATCATATGCCATGTCGAAGCAGAAACAAAGAAAACTAAATCGCAAGAAGGTCTCAATCAGCATTCACGATATATTTTATAAAGAGTGGCGTAGGTACAATCACTCCAAATCCCAATTAGTAGGAGGAATATTGTAGAGTAAATGTGAAATGTGAAGATTAGGTACTTTGTTGTTTGGATGTATGCATGTACATTAACATTATATTAGAATGCTAAATAAGCTACGTTCTTTATTTTAAGGCGATTACTGATCTATATAATTATTCCAAATTGTCCACGGCCTTAGCTGAGCAGCAAACTTAATTTGCGTTTATGGTATGACTAGTTGATTAAATACATGTTCATTTGATATCACAACTACTAACTACCGTACTAAACTGTCATGAGGGAGGATTGCTTTGGTACCCTTTTGATGTTCCAATTACAAGGTGAGCTTAACAGCAACATGCTAAATTGACCAAGACAAAAGAGACCAGGCAATTTGATGATTGACAATTTTGCTTATATACTTCGTCTTATGCAATGTGTTATTTTGCTCGTACTGTTGACTTTGATCATGACCATGTCATCATCATCAATGAAGTCCTGAGTTACACCTATACTGTCGATGGTTGGATTGGAACACTTTGTGTTTTCCATTTTATTACGTAGTACATCGGACAATAATATATAACAAAAGGTTGTTTTTATAATAACTTATTTTTGTCTTTCATATGTGTAAACTTATTTCGCTAAATGCTAGAACCATAAAAATAACCTAAAAGTACACATACAAAACAGGAAAACCACAAACAGAATGTTGTCCATCAAGTACATTTATTACGTAAAAGGATTTCTGTCCAGAAACAAATGTTCAAGTGCAAGGCAGCCAAGTAAAACCTGAGTTTGTTGCCTTGTTTGAGTCATCAAACTTTTAACAAAGTTAAAATCAGTGCAGAACTACCGCTTCCGCAAATAGTAAACATGGAGTCTCCACTCCAATACAAACACAAGTGGGGACAATCTCTTCACTTTGTTCTCATATTGTTGGGAATCGGAATAAGTTGTACTTGTGTACTCGGAAATGGAAACAATGAGTATTACAGCATTGTTGAAGAACATCAAACGTGTGATCACGTAAGAAATTGTTTTTCTATGAAAGCGAAGAATTATACTTGTTTTCTTTTGTTTCAAAACCCAATAGGCTTCTAGATTAAAGTTTTCTCATAAACATCAAACGCTCGGAAATAGAATTCTTGTGTAAAATGCATTGTCACAAGCTTTAAATGGTAAGGATTGCATCATATGTATTATTTTAGTGTTTCTAAATGCCTTCCAGATCATTCCAAAGTTTATTGAACAAATAATGAACCACCAAACACCAAATTGTGATGAGAAGGGAGTCTTCCCGAAACCAGGAAATTGTTCAGTATTTTTCAAATGTGTGCAAAGTGATAGCCAAATACAGCCATTTATTGAGTACTGCGCTGTAGGTTATAATTTTGTTAATTCGGTCTGCATTCCCAACTCTAATTCATCAGACTGTCCACAGTACACTTGCCGCATTCCTGACGGTAAAATAAATCGTATTCATACAACATGACCTTGTAACAAATTTGTCATTTCATTACCACTACCATTTAATTTTACCCAAAAAGTTTAATCTCATTACATTTTAGCAACTAGCGAAATTGGAAACGAAGTTGAAGTCAATGATGAGTCGAATGGAATCCAATCCCTTCCTCTTGTCGTAACAACGTCTACTCCAGCTCCAGTTGAAAATGTGGAATCCGAAAGTTCAACTATTGCGTCTGCAATAATAACCGAGGAGGAAACGTATGAATATATGATAAATGCATGAAGTTTTGCGATTTAATACGCTACATGTACTTATGTAGTGTGTAGTACATCTAAAAATTGAACTAATGTAACATTTATTTCAAACTGACACTTCCAACAGCTCTAGTTCTGAACCTGAAAATGAAATTGATCCAGCGGAACATTTCATGCAGATGACTCAAACCCAAGGAAATTCCTCCGGGACATTAGTTTTGCTTTCAAATTATGTCTTTGTGTTTCATGCAATGACTTTTCTGTTACTAAATTAAGAGTATGCTGGAAGCCACATGAAATATTAAATACACTGTAAATTAATAAGTGTAAAACATTCGAAAACCCTGTAATACAACAGAGCATGTCTAAAATAATTTGCGATTTTCAATCATACGCTTTGGGCTTAGACATGACTTTTGCAATTCTAAAAATTAACTCACCGAGAAAGTCAAGTTTTACTTTTTGTAGATTGGTGTCTCAAAAATGTCTCATGTCTCCATATTTCATGAAGCATTGAATAATTAGCAGAATAAAAAGGAAATAGAAAAGTTAGTTTGTTTGAAAACTAAAAATAGGGGTAATGTGACATTCATAACAATGAAGAATCACTTGTGGAAGAAATCTCGCTTACAAATATTAAAAAGTATGTTCTTGATGATGTATGTTCTACAAAAGACCAAAGTTTTTCGCAGCAAATAAAAGTTCTTCTCCTTACCTGTTAACTTTTAATTTGTCGTAAAGTAAAAAATTGTCAGCCAAAGTCAAAAGCGTTCATTCAACATGACGTCTAGTTTTAAAAAGGGAATAGAATGCTAATCTACTTTACATCATGCTCATGACTCATGAGCTTATAAATTATGGAATGAAATGAAACGTTGAACCTTACAAAATCGTTCATGACACTTACACAACATGAAATATGAAAAGTTAATGAAATACTATGAACTTAACCATCTAATACCATTGAAATTTTTGTTACTTATCCTCACAAAGAGTTTTCCTTTTGCATAATTAAAAATTAATTTCCTTGAAGAATTCTGCATTCAATGTGTCTCATGTGTGGGGATAGCCAGCTTCTGCGTTAGGAAACACGAAATTCCATTTCCATTACTTTCTATCGTTTTCATTTTTACAACAACAATTAAGAAATGTTCATTACAACATCAAAGTGCATTTTAATTAGCAATTTTTGGTTGACCTTGCCACAAAATATGCCAGTAATTCTAAAGTTGGGACGTGAGAATACACTTACAATCAATTGTTCTAGTAATGCGCAACCAATCAAGTAATGTGAATTGATATTTGCTGCTAAGAAAATGATAGTTAAAGGTTCGGTATTCGGTAAAATTATTACCTGTTTTTTGTTCCATTTACTTTCACTCCAGAAAGGATATCTGGCTCTTCATATAAATGCATCTCCCCGGGCTAGCCCAAAATGCAAGGAGGTAACAAACTACGTCTTCCTTCACATTTTTGTTATTGCGTAACAAATTTTTACAATTGATTTGTTTTCAATTTAAGGTCCTCACAAAAAACTTGGAATGTCCAAGCATTGGCTCATTTCCAGTAGCCGGAGCATGCGATTATTTTGTAAGATGCATACAAACAGACAAAGGTGTTGAACCGGAAGTGGATTTTTGTCCGGATGGATCCATTTATGTGACTAATAGATGCGTGAAATCTAACAA